>JAJEJO010004998.1:322958-359252 GCA_020662805.1 Glaucomys volans | reverse complement strand
ATTTGATTCCTGAAATTGAGAAGGATCTGATTGACATACATGGATGCACCATTGTTTGGTGCATAAATATTTATGATTGTTATGTCTTGCTGATTTATGCTTCCTTTAAGCAGTATGAAATGTCCTTCTTTATCCCTCCTGACTAACTTTGGCTTGAAGTCTGCTTTATCTGAAATGAGAATGGAAACCCCAGCTTTTTTATTCAGTCCATGTGCATGGTATGTTTTTTCCTAACCTTCCACCTTTAGTCTGTGGGCATGTTTTTCTATGAGATGAGTCTCTTGAAGGCATCATATTGTTGGGTCTTTCTTTTTAATCCAGTCTACAAGTCTATGTCTTTTGATTGATGTGTTTAGGCCATTTACATTCAGGGTTATTATTGAGATATGACTTGTATTTCCCGTCATTTTAGCTTTTTTGGGGTTTTTAGCTTAACTTTGTTTCTCCTTTGATTGACTCTTTCTTTAGGGTAGTTCCTCCCCTTGGTGACCAAGATTGTTATTTTTCGTTTCTTCCTCTTCGAATATTTTGTTGATAATGTTCTGTAGGGCAGGCTTTCTCTTTGTGAATTCTTTAAGCTTTTGTTTATCATGGAAGGATTTTATTTTGTCATCAAATCTGAAGGTAAGTTTTGCTGGGTATAAGATTCTTGGTTGGCATCCATTTTCTTTCAGAGCTTGAAATATGTTTTTCCAGGCCCTTCTTGCTTTTAGGGTCTGGGCTGAGAAATCTGCTGATATCCGTATCGGTTTCCCCCTGTAGGTAATCTGATTCTTTTCTCTCGCCGCCTTTAAAATTCTATCTTTGTTTTGTATGTTTGGCATTTTCATTATAATGTGCCTTGGTGTGGATCTGTTGAAATTCTGTGTGTTTGGTGTCCTGTAGGCCTCTTGTAATTGATTTTCCATCTCATTCATCATATTTGGGAAATTTTCTGATATTATTTCATTGAACAGATTGTTCATACCCTTGGTTTGTATCTCTGTGCCTTCCTCAATCCCAATAACTCTTAAATTTGGTCTTTTCATGATGTCCCATATTTCTTGGAGGTTTCGTTCATGATTCCTAACCATCTTCTCTGTTTGACTTTGTTTTCAAGATTAAATATTTTGTCTTCATTGTCTGAAGTTCTGTCTTCCAAGTGATCTATTCTGTTAATTATGCTTTCTATTGAGTTTTTAACTTGGTTGATTGTTTCCTTTATTTCCTTGTTTCCTTCAAGGATTTCTGTTTGTTTTTTTCTCAGAACTTCTATCTCTTTATTGAAATGATTTTTTGCTTCCTGCAATTGCTCTATTAGCTGATTATTCATAGCCTGAATCTGCTCTCTCGTCACCTCATTCTCTTCTTGGATCATTTTAATTATGAACATTCTGAACTCCCTTTCTGTCATTCCTTCTACCATGCTGTCATTGGGATCTCTTGATGTATCATCTAGGTTTGTTTGGGACACTTTCTTCCCGTGTTTTCTCATGCTGCTCATGTATCTTCCCCTTTAGTAGTGCAAATCAGAGGGATTGCAATTTCCCTGTAAAGACTTAGGGTGTCCCTGCAGATTTCCAGTAACTCACCAGATGTTTGAGAGGTGCTTGATCAAGTGGTGACCCAAGATAGCTGCTGTCTCACAACGTCCAGGTTGGGAATGATCAATGCTTCTGGGCACAGGCAACCAGGAGATGCAGCACCGTGGCCCTGGAGCCGCAGCGCCGTGTCCCCGCGGGAAGGGCTGAGCTTAGGTCAGAGGGCTCAGACAGCTGAAGATGGCGTCTCTCCGCCAGGGAAGCTGTAGAATGGCACGGACCGGGCCCAAATTCCCAGCTGGAGCCGGCAAGCAGCTCCGCTCCCGGCCAAATCTCACCCAGAGCCGCAGCACCGTGTCCCCGCAGGAAGGGGTGGGCTTAGGTCCGAGGGCTCAGACAGCTCAAGATGGAGTCTCTCAGCCAGGGAAGCTGTAGAATGGCGCTGACTGGGCCCAAAATCCCCCTGCTGAGTATTTTTGATCTATGAATTTAGTTATGTAAATTCTGTATTCAATGGATAAAAAAGTTTAAAAGATTTCATACTCATTTCTATAATTATTTGAGTTGACAAAATTATATCTATTATATACCACACGTCATTTTGAAATATGTATATATTGTATGATGGTTGCATCATTTTTGTGGTGAGAACACTTAAAATCTAATCTAATAGTCACTTCTGAGAATATAATACATTGTTACTAACTATAGCCACTGTTGTCCAATAAATCACCTAAAGTTAATCTTCCTATCAAAATGGACATTTTGTGTCTTTCTATCAAAATCTTACCAACTCTCTTTCCTAGGCACTCTTACCCTCCATTATACTCTATAATTCTAAAAGGTCAACTTTTTATATTCCACATATAAGTGGGATTATAAAGTATTTGTCTTTCTATGTCTGACTTATTTCACTTATATAGTGTCCCTCAGGTTCATTCAGGTTGTCAAAAACAACAGTATTTCATTTATTTATTTATTTAAAAGAATATTTTTAGTTGTAGGTGGACACAATACCTTTATTTTGTTTATTTATATGTGGTGCTGGGGATCAAGCCCAGTGCCTCACACAGTCTAGGCAAGCACTCTACTACTGAGCTACAACCCCAGCCCCTATTTCCTTATTTTTTATGAAAGAATTATCCAGGTGTGTGTGTGTGTGTGTGTGTGTGTGTGTTTTTAATCCATTCTTCAAATGACACTTGGGTTGCTTCGATGTCTTGGGTATCGTAAATAATGCTGCCATGAACATGGTAATGCAGATATCTCATATACATACTGATTTTACTTCCTTTGTACATATATGAACAAACAGTTTTGCTTGATCAGATGGTACTTCCACTTTAATTTCTTGAAAAAATTTCATACTGCTTTTAACAGTGTCTTCAAAATGTGAATTTTAATAATTCACATCCACACAAAGATGTATAAAGTTTTCCTTTTCTCCATTCTTTCATTAACATTTGTTATCTTTTGTCTATTTTATGGTAGTCATTTTAACAGGTGTGAGATTATATCTCATTGTAATTTTAATTTGCATTCCCTAATGATTACAAATATTGGTAATTTTTTCATGTACCTATTGGCCACTTGTACATATCTTTTAAGAAATGTCTATTTATATCCTTTGCCTATCTTTTAATTGGGCTATGTTTACTTTTTGTTGAGTTGTTTGGACTCTTTATACATTTTGGATATTTGGATATTCTTATCAGCTACATGATTTGCAAACATTTTGTCTCCTTTCATAGATCATCTCTTTACTTTGTTGCATCATCTCTTTATTTTGTTATATCCTTGGCTAAGAAAAAGCTTTTTAGATAGATATAATTCCATTTGTCTACCATTGCTTTTGTGGTTTGTGCTTTTGAGTTCATATCAAAAAATATCATCACCAAAAACAATGCCATGGACCCTACTCCAGTATTTTCTTCAAGTAATTTCAGGTCTTACAAAAAAGGACTTAATCAGTTTAGAGTTGATTTTTGTGCATGGTACAAAAATTTTTATACATAGGGATCTGATTTTATTGTTTGGCATGTAGATATCCAGTTTTCCTGGCCTCATTTATTGGGCATATTTTCCTTTCCTCATGTTTTCTTGGCACCTTTTTGAAATTCAACTCACCATGAATGCATGGATGCATTTCTGGACTCTTTTCTGTCAATTGGTCTGTGTGTCTGTTTCCATGTCAGTATCATGCTGTTTTGATTTCTAAAACTTTGTAGTATATTTAAAGTTAAGTAGTGTGATGCTTTCAGCTCAGTTATTTGTGCTCATAATTGCTTTGATTATTGGGGTTCTTTGTGGTTCTACACAAACTTTTGCTTTATTTTATTTCTGTGAAAAACAAAAACAAAAACAAACAAAACATTCCTCTTCTTGGACCTATGAATAGGTTCCAAATGTATTGCAAAGGTATTTAACTCTGCCAATAATAGTCTATTATTTTCCTAGGATTGCCATAAAAAATTATCACAAGCTGAGTTATTTAAAACAACTCAATTATCGCCTCACTGTTGTGAAGATTAAAGCCTAAAATCAAGATTTACATCAGGCCATGGTACTACTAAACACTACAGGGAAATCCTCCCTGCTCCTTCCTGACTTTTGATGGTTGGGTTGCATACAATCATTGGCATTCCTTGGCTCCCAGCAGCATAGGTCGGATCTTCACATCATAATCTCATGGCGTTCTCCTGGGTGTCTGTCTTCTTGTGGCCATCTTATTTTAAAATGACGAATCTTATAGTATTAATTCACCTGATTCCAATATGATCTTACCCTAACTAATTACATTTTCATTGACCCTGTTTCCACATAAGTTCACCTTTTGACATAATGGGGACTGGTGCTTCCACACAGCATTTTTTTTCCCCCGTGGGGTGGGGGTGTGGGGTTACACAATTCAGCCCATAACAAATATATTTGAATATTTTGCATAAATTGATATTCACATTTCTGATTAATTTCCTCAAAATATTCTTAGATTTGTAGTGTAATTATAAACTAGAATTTGGCCAAAAAATTAATTTATCAGACTTGCCTCCAGAAATGTCAACCTAGTATCAACTTATTATCAAATGTCAAATCTGTAATAAAACTGTTACAAATTTTAGTATATATTAATGTAATAAAAATGTGATCCTATGTCAGCCCAATATTCCTTTTTAAATTTTTCTTAGATATTTGCATCTTAAAAATTTCCTCTATTTCTTTACATAATTGCATTTATATTAGGTATGGGATTTAGATATATTTTCATTACTGTGAACAGAATATCTGATAAGAACAACTTAGAGGAGAAAAGATTTATTTAGTACTCATGATTTCAGAGGTTTCAGCTTCATTGATGGTGTAGTTCATAGATCTGGGACCAAGTGAGGCAGCATATCAAAGATGCTCACCTCATTGAAGGGTCAGGAAGCAGAGAGAGAGTGGGAAAGAGAATGAAGGTAAAATTTATGGTAATATCCTAATGACTAATCTCCTCTAGCCAGGCTCACTTGCCTGCAGTTACCACCCAGGAAGTCCATTCAAACTAGGGTTGACCTATTAGGTTATAGTTCTCAGAACTGAATAATTTATGTAGGAATGTTTCTGCACTAACAGGATCTTTTGGGGGGCATCTTATACCCAAACAATAATATTGCTTCCAATGAGAAACAAATATGCTACCACTACTTTTAACTTTTAATTTTCAGATAATTCATAGTGAAAGTTTAAATTTTTATTCTGGTGAACATTTTTATCAGATTTATTGCTTTTATTTTTTGTGTCATTTTCCTCCCTCAATAGCAAAAATTCCCCTGTAGTTTTCTCTTAACATTTTTCCAGTTAACCTTTATTAAATAGTTTATTAAATATGTATGGTATAGGTAGACATTAGTTTTTTTTTATTATTATACTAATTAAACTTTTCATAGAGCTCATAAAATGGACTGACATTATTTCAGTACATTATAACTTTTGCCAAATGCAATGATGATGACACCAGTTACACATAGTAAAATTCTATGGCAAAACATACATACATGTATATATTATATGTCAGTTTTGCAATCTATGTCTTCTTTTATTGTTTATTCACAATTTGCTGTGCCATCATGAAATATAAAATATATTTTTAAATAAAATTTAGTATTTTATTGCTGACATATAGTTATTTTTTCCTTTTTTTTAGGAATTTACTTTAATTTTTTGAAAATTTTAATATTATATAAACATGAATCATTAATTAGAGAAATAACAGGTTTAGAACATTGAATGTTCTAATATAGGAACATCTTATGTCTCATTAATCATCAGGGTTATAATTGTAGTTCTTTAATATTAAAGTATTTTCTAATTTTCATATGAAATCTCCATATTTTATGCAATTATAAACTCCAGGTATTTTATATTTTACATTTTTTATTTATTTTGGATTCTTTGTTAAAATTATAAATGAAAATTGACATAAATGAAAGGAAGTGCTGTTAGAATTTTAATTTGGTAATCATAATGTACTCAAAATAGCACGAGTTTTTTAAGACAAATATTTGTATTATTTGAACATAATAGTATTTTCTAACAAAAGCTTTGATCCATTTATCTATATTTTTCTGCCACTACTATACTCTTTTGATTACTATAGCTAATAGGAATGTGCTTTCAGCTTTCTTTTTATTTCTCAAAGACTTTAGATGTTGGATTGTTTTTGATTCTATATGAATTTTAGCATTTTTTCTATTACCAGGAGAAATGATATTGGAATTTATAAGGACTGTGCTAAACCTGTGAGTCATTTGGGGTAGGTGGCATGCATGGACCTTTTCACTATATTAATAATTTCAATCCACGAGCACAGGAGATCTCTCAGTTTATTTGTATCTTTTTCAATTTACTTCATTAACGGTTTATAGTTTTCAGAATACAAGTCTTCACCTTGATGGTTAAATTTACTAAAGTATTTTTGTTGTCATTGTTGATATTGTAATTGGATTATCTTTTTAATTTCCTTTTAGATAATTTGTTATTAGAATAGAAAGTATAATACTTTTGTACCATAGTTGATTCTCTAACCTGCAACTATTGTTAATTTTTTTACAGGTTCTAACCAATTTTTGGTAGAATTTTGTGAGTTTTCTGCAGAAAAGAGCATGTCCTGAACAAGTGCAGACAGTTTCATTTCTGCCATTTCTGTACAGATGACTATCACTTCCTTCTCTTGCCTAATTACTCTGGCTAGGACTTTAAGTACTGTCTTAAAAATACTTAGTAAATGTGAACGCCTCATTCCTTGTTCTTTGACAGTAGAGTAAAAGTTTTAGACATTTATTCATTGAAAATAATGTTATCTAAAGGTCTGTCATATATATGGATTTTATTGTGTTTAGGTGCATTCCCTCTATACTTAATCTGTTAAGAGTTTTTATTCTGAACGTGGACTGAATTTTGTCATATGATTTTTAAGCATCTATTGAAATGATCATAGGATTTTAATTCTTCATTTTATTAATGTTTATATATCATGTTTTTTACTTGCCTTTATCAAACCATCTTTGCACTAGAGGGATAAACATCTCTTGAAACTATAAATTAGTCTTTTAGTATGTTATTGAATTAGATTTACTAATGTTTTGTTGAGAAGCTTTACACATTCAAGATCTTCAGAGGTCTTGTCCTATACTTACACTTTCTTGTAGTATTCTTCTTTGTCTGAATTTCACATCAGGGTAATCCCGACCTTTTAAAATGTATTTGGAAGTATACCTCCACTTTGATATTTTTGGAAGATTTTGATAACAAATGCTATTAGTTTTTTAAACACTTGGTGGATTTCATCAGCGAAGCTATGCAGTCCTGAACTTTTCTTTGATGGGAGACTGTTACATATACAGTATTTTTACTCATTATTTCTCAGTTCAAATTTTCTATTTCTTTATAATTTAGTCTTAGTAGTTCCTGTATGTCTAGAGATTTACCAATTTCTTCTAAATAATCCAATTTGTTGATTGTAATTGATTACCACAGTTTCTTATTATCCTCAGTTTATCTCTGGTATCTATTGAGCAGTCTCGTCTTTCATTTCTGAACTTATTGAATCTTCTCTCTCTCACACAATATTTTATTTTATTTTATTTTATTTTATTATTTTATTTTATTTTTATATTTTATTTTATTATTTTATTTCGATGGATTCTTGTTTATTTTGCCCATGCTGACCTCAAACTATGAGCTCAAGTGATCCTCTGAGCCTCAGTGCCATCACAGGAACACACCACAGCATCCAGCTATCTTTTCAAGAAGCCAACTCTTACATTTGTTAAATTTTTCTTTCTATGACCCATTCCATTTTTTTTAATCTTTGTTACCTTCTTTCTACTAACTTTGGGCTTAGTTTGTTGTTATTTCCTAGTCCCTTGCGATACAACATTAAGTGGCTTATGTGAGGTCTTTCTTCATATGTATATATATGTGTGTGTATACATAATTATATATCTATGTACATATATATACATATATATATGTATATAATCACTATTAGTTTTCCATTTTGGACTGCTTATTGCTTTATCCTGTAAGTTTTGTTATGTTGTATGTCCATCTTTGCTTGTATCAAGGTATTTTTTATTTACTTTTTTGTTTTATCGCTGAGCCATAGATTGTTTAAGAACATGCTATTATTTCAACAGTTACATGTTTCCCAAGATTTTTCCTATTTTTTCTATTTCTAAAAATTAAGAGTATGAAGATAGAGCCTACAAAATGGGAGATCTTTGTCACCTTCTTCTCAGAGAGGTCATTAATAGCCAGAATGTACAAATAATTTGAAAACCTTAACACCAGAAAAGAAAATGACCCCATTGACAAATGGGTAAACTTCTCAAGAGAAGAAAGACAAATGGTCAACAAATGCATGAAAAATGTTCAACACCTTCTAGCAATTAGGGAAATGCAAATCAAGACTACATTGAGATTTCATCTCACTCTGGTCAGATATAATAAATGTTGGCAAGGATAATTGGAAAAAAATTGCCCATTGTTGATGGGACTAAAAAATTAGTGTAACTACTCTGGAAAGCAGTATGGAGAAACCTTAAAACCTAGAAATGGAACCACTATATGACCCAGCTACCTCTCTCCTTAGTATATATCTAAAGGACTTAAAATCAGCATACTGCAGTGATATAGCCACATCAATGTTTATAGCAGCTCAATTCACAATAGCCAAGCTATGAAACCAACCTAGGTCCCCTTCAACAAATGAATGGATAAAGAAAATGCTGTATATATGTTTTTATCCTATTTTGATTCAGAAACTGTATATGGTTTCAATACTGTTACATCTGTTAAGATTTTTTGGTGGTCTAATATGTGATCTATACTGGAGAATGTTTTGAGTGTGTTTAAGAAGAATTTGCATGGTCCACCTGTTGGATGGAATGTTCTGTTATTGTCTGTTCTATTTAGTCTGAAGTATAATTTAATTTCAATGTCTCTTGATTTAGTTTCAGTTTAAATGATCTATTATTGAAAATGGTATATTGAGGTCCATGATACTATAGTAATGCAGTGTACTTGTTCCTTTAGGTTATGTAATATTTGCTCTGCATATTTAGTGCTCCCATATTGGACATATTTAAAAAGGTTTTGTTCCTTTAGTGAATTCTTTTATTATAATGTAATGACCTTCATTGTCACTTTTAACAGTTTTCCAATTTAAGTCTATCACATTGGAACGCTGAATTAATAGCAACAAATATAGAAGCAGCATTTGATGCAAATCCAAACAATTTAAAGTTTTTATGAGAATCATGAGTATAAGCCAGTGTTAAGACATTTAATTTGGGAAATCATGTATAAATTTGGAGGTCATCCACCCAAGACTATATGCAATAGTTTACAGTCATCTAAGGAAAAGCACTTGTATGCCCCTTACTTTCATTAATTTGATCTTCTACAATTATCTCACAATTAATATGGTAGAATCTTCAACTCATATTGAGCATCTCATAAAACAGTGAACATAAAGGAGATGAGAAGATTTACTAAGAAAATTATAACTCCTTAAATAGTCAGAACAAAAAGTTTCAAGGAACTTTGTTACCATAGTGTCTGCTTAATGTATTCAACATTCTATAAAGAAAAAAGAAATTGAAGAATATACATGTACATGCGCCCATGCACGCACGCACACACACACACATACACACACACACAATCTTCATTGATAAGCACAAAAACTATCAAAATTCTATTGAAAAATCAAATCTTCAAAAACAGAAAAACTCTAAAATCTTGCATGATTTTAAAAAAGAGATGAAGAAAATATACTGAAATGCTGGAGGAAATGAGAAAATACAAATATTGATATGTTGGTTTCATCATCAGAAATCATTAGATGAAGTAAAATTTTAAAAATGAGAAAGCTTATAAAGCTTATATAAAAAAGTTGTCCTAGAATCCCATTCCAAAGATAGATGCAGGTATCATGATGATGAACAAATTATTGGAATTTAGATTATCACTGAAAATGGAATGTCCCCAAGGTACATGTGTGCCCTAACTTAAACTCAGTTAATAAAGGGTTTGATGTGATTTTTTCCAAACGGAAGAGAAATTCTTACTTTACTCAATATTTCTTATTGTACCCAAAATTCTAATTTGGAGGTGAAAAATTTTACCAACTGAATCACTGAGAAAAATCATCTATAGTAATAGCTGGCATTTCACTGAGAACTATGTGTTGAGTAGTTTATCTTATGTATTCTTTATATAAACAATATCTCCTCAAAGCAGGCAACACAGAAGTTCTAGGTATTTTATGTTGGTGTTATATTCAGTCTTTGAGGTGGCTGATAGGAACTTTAAGCAAACAGTTAAAGTTTATGTGTTTAAGCTTTTGGGACATAAGGACATTGTCATGTGTGTGCTCTCAGTAAACTAAAACATTAGGAAGCAATGATACAATTCTCACAATGGCCCTGTTAAGCAGTTACTATTACTATCCTCATCTTAAATAAATTACGCTGAAAGACTTTGTGATTTTCTTTACAATAACTAAATAGCATTTTCTCCATCACAATACACCGAAATATTGAAAACTTTGTTCAAGTGAATCTTAGGCTTCCATGACTGACTATTCCCTGTTAGTATGTACAATGACCTTGCTAAACTCATTTGTCTGCCAATTCCAAGTTATCTATGTACTTCTTGCATATATTTGGAATCGAAGAAGTCTGGGTTGTGACACAACTTGTGAGTGATGATCACTAAAAATGTTTTCATGGATTAAGTTAATTTTCTCTAAACTTTCTAGGATCCCACTTCTATTTAATGAATGTAACTGCATTTGTGGAATACACCTAAACTGCTGAAATTGTAGACTCTCACACTAAGCAGTTCTTTAGAGGGTAATCTATTATGTCAATGAAGATGTCCCAGAACAGTGTTACCAGAAAGAAGTCCCTGCTAAGTATCTGAAATTGCCAGTCACTTCCCTGAAATGCTTTGCAACTCCTTGATGTACATCTGGATCTGGGGATGTTTTCAGCATGACTACGTATCCTGTTCTCTCCAAATTGTCATATTTATGTATTTCTCTGAAATATTCTCTCCTGTCAAGTGCTTTGTTGATGTTTTAACTCACTCACTCTAATAAGCATGACCTACTCTATTCTTTTTTAATTCCTTACTATATTCCTTTATCTCTGAAGCGAGTCTTTCTTTGTGTGTCTTGCCATCACAGTTGAGTCCTATGAGAATATTCAAATATTGTTCCATAAAATCTAAAAAAAATCAGATTCATGGTATATTCCATATGCAATAATTGTTTTAGGAATCAATAAATAAAGAAGTTATGCACAGATGAATGCATGCGGCCATATATTAGATAATTTAAAATTTAGCACGTAACATATTAGAAAAAAGAAAGATATGGTGAAATCACAGAAAGATATGGTGAATTTAAATTGAATATACACCATTGCTTCCAGGTGGTTTGAATACAATTCTACTCTCTAGCAGTAGATTAGCTGGGGGTAGATCTTCAACCACATTCATTATTCATGCATATGATGTTATGTATTTTAAATTATGAGTGCTATACCTGAATTGTACAAAAATTATAAATTAATATGGGAGTGTGAAACCATCAAATTCTTGCTACTAGTTAGCAAAGACTAATGATTTTCTGAGTTTATTGAAGACAATGCATTAGAAGGAGAATCAAATTATAACTGCAATAACTTCTTTTGGCTTTAGTGCATGCTTTGTACTTCTTTATAATATAAGGGAGAGTATTTGTTAGTTCCTATTGATCATTTCCAGGTTATTACTGACTTTCTGAGATAATAGTGTACTCTGAAATTTGGAAAATGTGGAGAAGAAATGAAAAAAAAAATAATTTGAGGACCACAAAGGAGAATTTTGCAGCTCATAGTTCCTCCATCCAGTAGGAACATCACTGTTTTCTTGAATGAAAATGGTGTAAAGTTGGATGTGCAGCTGCAGGGATGCACTCCTAAGGACAAAATTAAGCAGTATCTCTAAATTGTTCTTAACTCCTCATTTAGACAGATACTCTATAACTCAGATTTAGAAAAGCACTATACATTGATGATTTCTTGTTTTGGATTTTTTTTTTTTGAGTAGTGGGTGACTCAATAATAGCTTTTCTTGGCAGATTTCTATACCATATGTTTCCTTGTTTAGCCTTTTACTAGATTTCTAGGCATGCCTCTAGCCATGCATTTCATAAAAGAATGACACTGTTGAACTCAAACAGATTTGAGAGACTTAGAAACCCTGGTGAGAACATTTCTTTGTTTTTGAAGGCTTCTGGAAACTAGTTTCAGTTTTAATATATTACAGCAACTCACAATAGCAGTAGACAATAGGACAAGAGCCCATCCTTTTGAAAGAGCCAGAAAATTATGTGTTATACATTCAATAAATATTTGTTGAGTACCTGCTATATGCCATAGTTGTAAAATAACCCAACATGTAAAACAGACAAATATCTGTAATACCTTTGAGTGTACTTTGTAATTGCAGAAGAGAGAAAGCAAGCTATACTCAAAAAGTAATATATGTGACTCCTGGTTTTTAATTGAATCGGTAAATAATTTGGAAATCATCACTGCTATACTAACAAAAAGAAAAAATAAGAACAAACCAAAATTCAACAGCTATCCATAATTTTGTCAGAGAAATAAAGTCCTAGGACAAACCCCTGCCATGAAAACTGGAGGGAGAGACAAATATGAAGAATCCCAGCTTCCTAAAAAGTAGAATTCCAGAATTAGAAAGCTAGCACTGCCATTAGTACTTAAACTGTACTTGAAAAATTGCTGGATGTTCCTTTTGGATTAGCTTGAGAAGGAAAATCTCAGTGGCTCAGTTCTAGGGAATGACATATATATATTCATTAGTTTTACCTGCAGGTTTTCAATAGGAAGAAGGAGAAAACTCTCTTCATACATCTGAGGAAAATAAGGAAATGACAAGCCATTTAACTTTTGGAAAGTGCATTCTGCTCTTCTTAACAAAGGACTTCCCTCCATAGAAACTCCCTGTGGGACTAAACACAACTTGTGCATTATCAGAAACTTAATTGATCTTTTGGGGACAAGAAATACCCAGCTCAAGACGTTCTGGTCTTCTTGTTCTACATAAAGAGTGAAAATGGAAAAGAAAGCTTAGAAACACATTTAAAAGTTACATCCTGGAAACAAAGATTCACCAAAATACTGAGACTTAATTGCATATTTTATATGATCACTCCTCCACACCTATCTTTCCACCACACCAATTGTTTTTGCGAAAATAAGCTCACAAAAATGTGGTTGAGTTTAATAATGAGTATTTTAGTATTTTACACTTTTATTAAAAATACTTTAGACTGGGTAAATTATAAATAGAAATATATTGCTCACATTTCTGGAAGCTGAGAAGTCCTAAATCGAGGTGCCCACATAATCAATATCTGATGAGGACCAATTTTTCACAGATGAATCCTTCCATGCCCTCAAATGATAGAAAGGTCAGGGAAGCCCCCTCAGCCCTCTTTTATAAGGACACTAATTATAATTATAGAAGTGGATTCCTTATAATCTAATCACGTCCCAAAAACCAAAAGCCCCATGTCATTATACAAACACATTAGGTATTAGGTTCTATATTCAAAATTTATGGCAACACAAATAATTCAGACCAGAGACGACAATGATAAAATATGATAGGGGTTGATATTCTATATAAAATAATCAGAGATGGTTACGGATGACTTTTTAAAGCAAATGGAAAACAGCAACAAAACTTGAGCCATGTGACTTTCTGGAAGCAAATATTCCCAGCAAATAAAAAACAGATGTAATGCTCTGAGGGTCAGATACAGTTGGTATGTTCACAGAAGGATGAAGATGACAGTGTGATTGTAATGAAAAGGAAGAGTTATCAAAGCTAAAATTGGAGTCATGCTTAGAAATAATCTTGAAGGACCTTGTAGGCCATCATAACAGTCTTACTTTTTTGTTGCTCTAAACTGAAAAATTATTCAGATATTTTGAATAGAATAGTAATATTACCTTAACATTCTCCGCACGATGAAGTGATTGCTTCATAGAGAGCTAGCTGAGGCCCAGAGTCTAATCAGAACACCACTGTTGTAGTCAAATTTCTGTTTTTGTCAGTTGTTTTGCCGACCAAGTTTGCAGCTTTTTGATGCTGTGGCTAAAAGACCCAACAGGTCTGCAGAGGTCTCAGTCCATAGATAGCTGGCTCCATTCATTGGGGCTCCAGGTGAGGCTGAATATCATGATAGAAGAGTGTGGTGGAGGGAAGCAGCTCACATGATGATCAGAAAGCAGAGAGAGAGAGAGATATCCACTTCCCAGATATAAACATATGCTCTAAAACCAAGCCCCCAATGCCCCACCTCCTCCAGTCTCATTCCACCTGCCTTCAATTACCTCTCACCCCACCAGGTGGTTAATTCACTGATTGGAATAATGGTCTCATAACCCAATCATTTCTCCTCTAAACCTTCTTGCATTGTCTCACACATTAGCTTTTGGGGGACACCTCACATCCAAACCATAATGACCACTTAGTATATTCTTAATGATTTAGGTTAGATATTAGGGAGTTCTTTCATTCCTGAGAAACTACTTTAAGTGCTGATAGATAATATAAACAATGATTACCATTGTTACAAGTATGTGCATATATATGAATATTTAGTACATGCATATATATAGCAGAAAAATAAAATGACTATATCATTAAACAAATATGAAATATGCCTCACAAAATATTCTTGTATGTTATTAAAACCTCAGATTATAAAGAAAAGGATATAAATTGATTGCACATATGATCATATCCCCATTATTTTTCTCACTGAGGGCTTTCACTGGTTTTTAAAAGAAATTGAAAAGGCAGTTTACTTACTAGTTTGTATTGATCATAAGATTTTAGATGGCAGTATAGATATCAGAAAGTTGCTGGCACGCCTGGTTAATCATTGGAATCACCTGGAAACTTTTAAAAAGTACAATCTTCCCATCTCCTGAGTTTCTCATATGGTAGATGAAAGTAAAAACCACACATTTCTTATGTTAAATGTGTCTAATGTTTATTATCATAATCAGTTTCAACAATTATAGAATTGAATTCTCTTTACTTCATCTTTTCCAGATTATATGATTTATAAATAAGTTATTTAAACAGTAATTAAAATTTTTCAGGGATAGAACACTTTGTTCTGAAAAAGGTGATTTTTTAAAATTTTCTTCTTAGTTTTGACAGTAAACTTCTTTGAGATATTGTTATTGTGTTGATCAGCTTCCCATTACCATAATAAATGCCTGAGATAATGAGGAAAGATTTTATTTTGGCTCAGTTTTGGAGAATTTAGTCCATGGGCCAATGGCAAGGCAGCACATCATGACTAGGAGGGCATGGTGAAGCCATACTGCTGCCCTCATGGTGGGGACATGAAAGAGTAAAGGAGGAAGAGACCAGTGTCCTAAGGTTTGCTTACGGGGCGCACCCTCAATGACCCTCCCTCTAGGCAACACCTCTTTAAGTTTCTACCACCAGTCAATAGCTCTAAGTTGACAACTAATCCTTTAAGACCTGGTCATTTAGGGGACATTCCAGATCCTAATCATAGCAATCAACATTTTGAGTAACTCTTGCTATGTCTTTTGCCTCTCCCAGGTTCACTAAATAAGGCATTTGAAATGTGTTCTCAATGTTTTGAAATATTGCAAATGTTTCATTTCTTCTATAACATATTATGTTCAGCCAAAATCATCATCTTTGCCTGGTGGATACTGATGCTTTCTTTTAAAATACTGCATCAATAATCTCAAACCTAAAACTGTTCAATTTATTCTCCACACAATATTTAAATGTTTTAACAGTAATAAAATAGTATTTTGCATAATTGGGACTACCTATGTTCTCTCTCTTACTACCTGTCTCCTACTATTTTTATTCATGCCTTTTCTTTCTCTTGGGTTAGGTACTTTGATAAATGCTATTTTCTCAGCTAAGAATACTCTAACCTCCCTCTTATTTTGTTTGGCAAACATTGTACCCACAATATCAATTTTAAAGATCTGGAGAACATTTTCCTTACCATAAAGGTATAGTGCTTCCCCTTAGTACATAATGTTTAAATATCTTGTTGTTATAGTTGTTGTTTTACTTCTTCTCATCCTCCTCATCCTCCCCCTCTTCCTCCTCCTCTATACTGAGAACAATGTGAAGGGGCAAACTACATATTTTTTGTTTATTACTGATTTGCCAACAATAAAGGTTATTACTGGTGTCACTAAGACACTGGTATTACTTAAATTCCAACAGCACTGGACAAAGTCACTGCCATGTGTTTGATATTCAATACCAAATTGATATAATCTCAATATAGTCTAAAGAGGGAAAAAATATCACAGCAAAAAAGATGATTCGTAATTCACAGTTTGCTCTTGAAATAAAAACCACCTAATTATTTGAACATTAATGTTTAAACTAAATTTTATTAATAACTAGCTTACAACAGATTAAATATTAAGGAAAAATTGAGCCTAAAATGTATAGAGTAGTGGATAAAAACACTCTATCTATGACTGAGACAGAGTACAAGAAAGGAACAAGTTTGAAATCCCCCCAGAACAATGCAGAAATTTAGAACACATAAGCAAATGTGAAAACAATCATTGGTTGAAAAAAAAGTTACTCATGATGCTGAAGGTCAGAGCTGGCAAGCAGGAAATGTCCTCATGGACATTAAAACATTTACTGAGAAGCTAGCTAATGTAAGAGGCAGAATTCACTGGCAGAGTTCCCATGGAGGTGCTATGGAAACACTGGAAAGCCACTTTCTGTAGCTCCAGAAAAACTCACTTGGAATCTGCCCATGGGGGAAGTGCTACAAGTTGGTTAGTATGTATGAATAAAGGCTACATAAAACAAACAGAATACAACCAAACTTGGGCGGGTCTGAACATTACCGATACGTTTCCTGGTTGGTGGTTCAGATGCTGTCTACACGAATTGTTGTGCATCCTCTTCTCACAACCCATTCCTATAGTATCCTGGGTGTTCCTTAAGACTAAGGACTAAAAAAAAAAAAAACTCACATATTTTACATATAAATTAGCTTGATATGCTGGGACCACAGAAAAGTGGATAGCTACAGCACTAAAGCTTTAAACACTAAAAAATGAATAATGGAAAGAGGAAATTCTTCCACTGATCAGAACTTAAAAGAGTACATTTAGATGTACATTACGTCCAAAGTGACAAAAGACCAGAAGCACAGATCTGTATTACTTGTGTGAAGTTGTTAATAGTTTAGCTGGAGTCAGGACCTTGAAAGACATAGGACTGGAAGATTGGTGACAAGAAAATATAGAGAAAAAGAATCCAAGAGAATTTTCAAAATTTGCACACCCTGTGAATATATTTGTTCCACTGTGAATATGCTTCAAAGGGCAGTGACAACAGATGAAGTTCTAAATAATCATGTGGCTAAAACGTTATACTTTCTAGACATGGTCGGGATCTTTCCCCCAGCCCATCCATGCAGTTCTGGCTCAATAGGCCCATGAATAAAATGGTTGTGGTGGTAGAACTGGAGTCATTGCATGAGCTCAACAACAATTTTCCTTACCAGGGATGGACTGATAAACAGTACTGCTGAGCGCCTAATTTGTCAATATGGAGGTTAACACTGAGGACCAGATATGGCACAAATTGCCATTGCCAAAGGGAGACAAGCCTGCCTGGTGACTGTAGATTAGATTGGACTTCTTCCATCACGGAGGAGCAGAGATTTGTTCTCTCTGAAATAGATACGCTCTGAATATGGATTTCCTTCTCTCCAAGTAATGCTTGTGCAAACACCACCTGTCAGTCTGTTCAGGCTGCTATAAAAAATGCCATAGACTGTTAACTTATAAACAGCAGAAATACACTGCTCACAGTTCTAGAAGCTATAACGCCTAAGATCAAGTTACCAGCAGATTCAATGTCTGGTGAGGGCCCATTTCCTGGTTAAAATATGGTAATTTCTGCTGTTACTTGTGCAGTGGAAGGGGCAAGTGATTTCTTTTGTGTCTATTATGTAAGGTCATTAATCACATTGTGAGAAGAGGTCAATGACTTCTCAGAAGTTATTACCTCTTAAAACCATCAACTTGGGAATAAGATTCCAAAATATGAATTTGGGAAGAACACAGACTTTCAGACTATAGAACAAGTATTCATTAACTTCCAAAATACTTTGCACACATTTTATGAATTTCCCTATATTAACACTTCTGCTTAAGAAACTCATTTCTCAGCAAATAAAGAGTAATAATGGGTTCATATTAATGGAATTAACTTATTTTAACACACAGTCCAACTAAAATTAAAAGTTAAATTAAAATAAAATGGTTTATTGAAAATTCAGTATGGCACCCATTGGGACATAAAACTAAAGGACATAAAACCCTAAGGGTTGTGATTAGTATGATTTGAGTCACAGTACATTATGACTAGCTGCCTTCCCCAAATCAAAACACATGGCTTCAGGACTTAAGTGAACAAGTGGTGATTCTCATACTTATTTTCAAATATGCACTTGAATTTTTGTTTCTATCTTGGAAATTTGAGCTCTGCTCCTTTGTAGGTATTTATGGGAAGCCACCCATGGCCTGTATGAAAACTAAACTTAGCAGGACCATTAACCAGGAAAATCTGGTCTTAGGAACTCTCAGTTATCAGAACTGATGGAGACTGCCTGGGTCAAATAGTTATCCTGTGTTAGTTCAGTAGGGAAATTCAAATGCAGGCCCTGGGTGTGGGAATGACCCCCTAGAGCCCAATGGCTTACTTAACTCCACCCTTTATTCTGTTTTTTATGGAAGAAGCTCCTACCTGGTCCCCTTTTGATCTGTACTGCTATAAATAAACCAAGTGCAGGTTCCTTCCTTTGTTAGAGCCAGACCCTTATAGACTGCTCAATTGGTCATGCTCCTGCTTCTAAGATAATTCTGTCTTCTGTCATAATTTATGATAAATAAATTTCAAAGCTTCTATTTCACAGTCAGCCCATACCTCCTACAGGAACATTTTCCCTGCCCATGCAGGATATGCAGTGAGAGGCATTAGTCCCCAAGGCATGGATACTTCAACCAGAGTACACAATATTCATTCAGCTGTATTGCTGGAACCAGGGAGATCATATCAATTGCCATATCCCCCATGGTCACACATGACATACAAAGGGAAATTCTTATCTTACAGAGTTTTCATGGATGCAGGTATTCCCCTTCATTCATGTATTGCTCAATGCCTTAGTAAAATAAGTGACTTCAGGACTTTTGTTAAGCATAATTAGGGATTCAGATTGCACACTGATTATTATAAGTTAACTCCATACACCTATCTATTTAATCATCTTCCATATCAAACCAGCAAAGCTTTGACATGTCAGTTCCTATTAAACACATGCCACTGTTGATTTTGCTTTTTTCTAAAATAAATATTCAGTGCCATCTCCAACTGTTCAGTCTATATTCCATTATATATAGAATAAGGCAAAAGGAGCAAAGGAAAACATAGTCAAAATCCTTTATTGTAGTTTTCATGGGAGGAATCAGTGAGACAAGGTAAGAGTCCTGGGACTGACAAGCTCAAATAATATCTGTGGGTTCTGGGCTGTAGGAGTGGTGCCTAGTTGCCTGGTATCTGGCCCTAGTATGATATAGGGCAGAAAACTGTAGCTTTGTGTGTGAGGTTTGTATAAAGGATATGACTGGGGGCATGCTTGGTTTGCTAATAAAGGTTTGCTGGCAGACAAATTGTTTATTATTTTGAGAAACTAGCCCCTGGAATGGCAGTGTGTCTAGCATTAGCAAGGGTCTAAGATGCTAAAGCATCATAAAATTCAAAATATAAAAAAATTAATATAACAGGCTGGGACTGGAAAGCAGAGGACAGTCCTCTTGCATGCCAAAGAAATGCACTGAATCTGAAGTTGGGGCTCCAAGTGAACATACAGGCATGTTTCTCATGGGAGTGCTGCTGAAACTCTCTATGAAGCCACCCTCTGATATTTCAGTGGGATTCACTGGAAGCCTGTCATGGAGGTTATGACTGAAGCATGCTGAGAAACTATCTGACAAGGGCCTGCCAAGACTTGTGAGGAAGTCAGCTATAGTAGTTACAAATTGCTGGGAAACTGGGTTTAAGTCACCAAAGCTGACTAGAGAGTCAGTCTCCGTGGGTACCCCATCACAGCTGATTGCTATGAACAGCAGGGGAAAAGAAGAGAGAGAAACCAGAAACCAGGACAAAAAGCCTTCTACTCATGCAACCTCCTTTCAGATCCTTGTTTTATGTCATTCCAGCTAGTAAAAGATAAATGTTTACAAGTTCATCTCTAGTATCACAAAATAAGGTGGTGGATTTGAATCATTGCAGTAACTAAAATATGGCATCACTGTATAAAGTGGCAAACTATCTGCTAACAAGTTACTCTATGATACTTTACCTGCTACATATGGCAGTATGTATGTACCTATATACACACGTATACTGACTTGCTAATATATTCTCTCACACGTGCTGCTTTTCCTTCCTCTTTTCAGTGTAAAGAACTAGAGAATTTGAAGGCATCTAAGATACCTTATTCTTTTTTCACTCTTCATCAATTTATTACTAACCTTGGTCATTTCTAGTTTTCTTGGTATATGTGACCTTACTTGGATGTCTATCATAAGGTGTAAAATAGAGTACAATAGAACGACTTGTTTTGTTCAATGAAATGTGAGCAGAAGTGGCATGTATCAATTCACTGGAGTTTTTCAAAGCCTAGAATAATTTATTATATTTCTTTCTTTTATCAGGATAATATTGGGAGCTAATACTAAGACAGAGCTATGATCAGCTGGAATTTTAGAAAAACTATAACCTAAATATGCTGCCAACATCATAGACCTATATAGTGTGAATGAAAAATAAACATTTGTAGAACTATGCCGTGAGATTTTTGTTTGTTGCTACAACATACCCTAAGACAAACAATGACCACTCACTCAATTTATTAACACTCAAATGGTAGGATTCAGATGTTGTGTCAGCTTTCAAACAACTCATATTTTCATCCAGGCTATGTTCATTTGTCTTCAGAAACATGCTAATGTTTTTATATATTACCCTTTCAACATTTCTTCCATGAAGACTTGTATTTTTGGCATTATCATTTGTTAGTTTGTTGGTTTTTCTTCTCATCTTAAACATTTTCCCTTAATTTCTGAGCTTGCAAATGAAAAATGCCTCTGCACTGACTATGTTATTAGAATTGCTTGTACTTTTCTTTATCACATTGAGCACATTAGACTTTGTAATGGACATGTAGTGTATACTGGGTTCATTTGGCTATTTGAATCATGTCTTTAGTGGATTATTGAAGAATATTTGCTCTCCCTGTCTTATCAGTATCTGAAGTTGAATTCATTTTCATAAACTTTTTTTTATTATCTGCATGTACTTTGAATGATTATGTTGTGTTCTATCTTGTGACCATCTGCAGATTGTTCTTGCTTCCACACATGTGCTGTTTAATATTAATTTATCCTTTTAAAATTCTAAACATTAGAACAGATTGAAGTGCACCAACTTAATGCAAAATTCAAACATTGATTAATATACATTTATTGTGGCTGTGCTGATGTGTGCAGGATTCTTTGATTCCAGTGCTTGGTCTCTTTCCTTGGAAGCTTGCAGTTTATTATAATTACTTGGATGCTGTTTGTAGTTCTCCCTTTCCTGAGAATAAGAAAAATATAATAACCTCCAAAGCATAATATGTTTAGTGTCTTTCTTCTAAAACCTGCATATACTCAGATATCAAGAACCGCTGCTTTCCATTTCTATCTCCCACCATTTTATGTCATAGATAGTCCATAATGAAAGCTTAGTAGAAAGTAGCTCTGGAACAAGGATAGGTAAAAATGATGAATGATTCTGGCTACTTTACAAAACAGCTTAATATATACATATATATATGTATATAGATATATACATACATACACACACACACACACACACACACACATACAGAGAGAGAGAGAGAGAGAGAGAGAGAGAGAGAGAGAGAGAGAGGGAACACTGAGGATTTTACCCAGGAAAGCTTACCACTGAGCTACATTCCCAATTCTCTTTATTTTTTATTTTGAGAGAGAGTCTCACTAAGTTGCTGAGGGCCCGAGTAATTTGCTGAGGCTGACCTTGAACTTTGTCTCAGCCTCCTGAGTTGCTAGGATTACAGTCATGTACCACCTTGCCTGGAGAAATAAGAAAATATAATGACAAACAACTTATGAATTTCCCCCATACAGTTTAGAGGATACCTAAAATTTAGGCAAACTCATAGGAAGAAAAGATAATAATTTCTTGTTTTACACACTGTGGTCTTAAGTTTTACCAGCAAATTTGCTGTAATATGCTGGAAGTGGTGATGCCTCATTGTTCTGAACTTATTCCAAAATTTCTTCAACTGGTTTTATTTTACATCCATTTTGAATGTTCCTTAAATTTCACTAAGAAGTTGAAGAAAACTAGTCAGATAAACTAAATCAGCTTTCTCCAATCATAACCTACTCACCATATTTTTATGGAAAGAGTAAATCATTGTAGTAATATCCACCATCTGTATACTACCTAAACTATAATATGATGACAAAAAATTAAAATTATATTAGACAGTACTTGCCCAGCCAAACAGTTTGATGTGTAAAAAGCCTATGTGAGTCAGCATGCTCTAGAGAATAAAAACAAATTGTGTGTGTATGTGTGTTTTTTGTGTGTGTGTGGGTGTGTTTGTGTGTGTGTGTGTGTGTGTGTGTGTGCACGTGCCCACACAGGTTCACATAGGGAACAGGAGAGAAGAGAGAGAAAGGGATTTATTTTAGGGAATTGGCTCATGTGATTATAGAAGCTGGGAAATTGAAATCTATAGAGCTGATGTTAAAATTCAAATTCAAAGGCCAGCAAGCTGCTGCAGGACCTTGAAGATCCAAAACCCTCAGGCAGGAGAATTCATTCTACCTCAGGGAAGGTTCAGCCTTTTGTTCTATTCAGACTTTCAACTGCTTGGATGAAGCAATTATGGAGGGTAACCTGTTTTACTTAGTTAACTATTCAAATGATAAACCTCATCCAAAAACGCGCTCACTGAAATATCCAGAATAATATTTGACCAAATCTGTGGATACCCAATGACCAGTCATGTTGACACATAAGATTAACCATCACAAAGTGTAATCTCTTTTTCTTGTCACTAATTTCTCACTTGCTATTGGCAAAATATATTTTAATTGCTTCTGAATCCATAAGTTAAATTATATGTCAAACAATATTTGCTTTCCACTACTTAAAAGTGATAATGCAAGATTAATGTACTAATTTCATAGTACATATTGAATTCCTTGCAAGAAATAAACAAATGATTGACATTACTAATGTCATCAATATATTATAGTATTTTAATTTATTCAACAGAGACTCTATCATTCATTATATATCACGATTAATTAAAACTATTCAGGAAAGAAAAAATGTGGTCTCCAAAATCCTTTGCACAATTTACAAATTGATTTGTAACAAATTGATATGTAATTCATATGTAACTCAACTCCGTTTTCTAAAACCAATACCAGGAGTAATGTTGTAGGCTATGATAAAAGAGAAAACAGATGTATTTGAGTTGTACAGTAATAGCTGATTTAAAGTATCTGTCAGTATTTTCCTTATCAGTGGACATCAGACTAAAACAGAAAGGATATCTAATTCAGGGACTTCAACTGATCTATGGTCAAGTTAATTTTACTTTAGGATATTCACTTGTAGAGTTGTTAGAAGAAACACATGCTAAGAAAATGTCCTGTTTTAACATTCTGTAGTTCTGTACCATAAGTGCCAGACCCATGTACTTTAGTTTTAAGAAGAATTATAATAAGGACTCAAAATTTGCAAAACTGAAGATTCTGCATAAACATAAAATGGCTGTTTCTTATAAAATAATGAGATCTAGCAACCCCACCCTAAATTTGTCTAGGATATCAGTTTATTCAAAGGTAAGATCTTTCCAATTTACTTGTTTTTATAGTTTAGATGTCAGGTATCCCCCAAAAGCTCATATGTGAGATAATGCAAGAAAGCTGAGGTAAATGATTGGGTTCTGAGAGTCTTAACCTATTTAGTGCATTAATCACCTGAAAGGGAGTGACCAGGTGGTAACTGTAGGCAGGTAGGCTACAGGTGGAGGAGGTGGGCCCCGGGGGTATGCCTTTGGGGGTATATTATTTGTCCTTGTTGAGGAGATCTATCTTTGTCTGTTTTTTGGTGGCCAGGTTCTGACCTGCTTTCCACTGCCATACTCTTCCCCTATTGAGCCTGAGTAATGGAACTAGCTATCTATGAACAAAGACTTCTGAAATCATAAGCCCCAAAATAAACCTTTCCTTCTAAAATTGTTCTTGTCAGGTCCTTTGGTACCAACAGCAAAAGCACTAATTAAAACACTCAACCTTTATTATTTCTGTAAATATGTATTTAGCCCCATACACTCTTCATTCTTCTATCCTTATTCCTTTTTTGTTGTTCTTTTTAGATATACGTGACAGTAGAGTGTATATTGACATATTATACATACACAGAGAGTAACTTATTCTAATTAGGATCCCATTCTTGTGGTTTTGCATGATGTGGAATTTCAGTGGTCATGTATTTATATATGAACATAGGAACGTTATGTCTTATTGTTCCTATCCTGCTTTAATAAGCAATTGATTTTGCAGCTCAAATTATAAAAGGGGCCAAAATATTTTACCTGATATATTGTTTATTTTGCTAACTAAATTGAGGAATTAGTCTACAAAGCAATATGAATATTATTAAAAATGTATTATTTCCAGATATTAATAAGAATTAAAATATTGTTTAAAAACAATGTGAACAGTCTGTTTTTTATTACCATCCTCGTAAAAACTGATCCAAAAGGGATAAATTCTATCTGAAAGGGAAATTTTTAAAGGAGTCCCAATTTACTTCTGATGAAAGCAATAGAGACACTATATTTTACCCAAAATATAATTTTTCTTTATCTTTTGTATAAGTCCCCAGAATAAAGAGAAACAATTTAGTTATTTTGTATGGAGGAACTCTTTACCATAATATATTAAGACAAGGAAATAGAATCACAAAGAATCTGAATAATATAGGTACTTTCAGGACATATATTACTTAAGTTTAATATTGTCAACTATCAATATATAAAATAATAGAAATACATGACTTTAATATATATATATATAATGTTTATGGTATGTAACAATAGTAAATAGCACTTCATTTGCTACTTAATATCTACCAAGAGGTGATGTACCATATTTCCTACATTCATAAGTTCATGGGAATGATTTAATATTTTCTGTATCATTTTTCTCTTTCTTAAAAATTAATAAAAGTTTGTGCTGAGGTGTATTCTCATAAGACTCCATTAATATGTATGATTACTAGAGCATGTGCATTGTACTTCATTATTAATCTTCCTTACAGAAATTATCTAGAACCAATTTTAATATGGACAGTGTTTTTTCATGATTTCTAGCACAGTTGGCATAATGCTGTCTCACTCCAATACCCAGTTCTTAGGTTCGTAAGAAAGGATACATCATTGCAAAGATGAATAAAAAGAAATCTAATGTAATTTAGAGAATTGACCTCAAACACATGTTATAACATTTATATCAACTGAAGGAGTTTTGATTCAAATAATAAAGATTCTCGTTTCTCAAAGTGAGGTCTACATTATTCACCATATTAGTTACCTGAGTGGTCACTAGAAATGAAAATTCTGAGTACCCACTCAGACCTGCCTAATCTGATGTGATCTTACCAAGATTCCCCAGAAATTTGTGCATACAAGTGGTAAGAAGGACCTATCTGGACTAATGACTACAAAAGTCAGCACTGATACAACTGGCCTTAGCACAGAATTCTCTAGACTATGTTTCACCAAGCTTGAAAGTCTGGAACTGTGCCTCACTGTTTCCCATGCACCGAAGAATGCTAAAATTGAGCAATTCTATTCCCATACCCTTTTTATACAGTCCAGTTGCCAGTTATGTGGTAAAAGGCAAAATCACCAACAATAGTGAATATTTGTACTCAATATTTTCCTTAAGATCCTTTAGGGAGGGGCTGGGGTTGTGGCTCAGTGGTAGAGCACTTGTCTAGTGTGTGTGAGGCATTGAGTTTGATTTTCAGCACCACATATAAATAAATGAATAAAATAAAGATCCATCAACAACTAAAAAATATTTGAAAAAAATCCTCTAGGGAAAAAATAATTGTATTCAAATCATCTTTACTAGGCAAGTGCTCTATCACTAAGCTATGTTCCCAGCCATAAAGTGCTTTAAAATAGTTATAACATCTTACTGAAATAGTCCCAGTTTTGGACTGAATGGCACATGGACTAATTTATCCAAAGTACTATATTTAAATATGATATGTGTCTTCATACATTGAAGTCATTCTTGGCCTGTACAAAAAGTAAAAGAGAACAACTAAACTGAAGAAAAAAAAGTAAGTGCACATTTCCCTTTTCATGTGCTTTTTACAAACGCTATCCCTGACTGCAGCAGTAGCAAGAACTGCAAGCCATAATGATCATTCAGACATTTTCCCTTTTTTCTTTTCCTCTCTATCAACCAAATATGTGCCAATCTAATTCAGGGTATACATATGATGAAATTCTGTGTTGTTTACCTTTATAACTTTCCTCTTCACCCAAAGTCTCTTAGTAACAGCTGATATCCATGCAGTCTTTAAGTTTGAACTATTTGTAGAAGGATTTTACATAATAAAGTGGAGGCTACAGGAGAGAATCAAGAAAGGAGCAGCTAGTGTGATGCCTGTCAGTGTTAGCTCATATAACTTAGTTCACTTTTCAAAATAATAAATGAGAGAAAGTTCAAAATCTTCAGAAATAAACGAAAGGAGGTTTTGGAGGTATAGAAAACAGATTGCAGGCATTTCTAATTAACGTTTATGTGATAATTAAAAAAAAAAAATCCTCGCCTCCCTAATCGCCTGGCTCCAGTACTAATCTACATCATGAAACTGTATAGATTCAAGGTGTTGCTTCTTTGCTTTGAAGTGAATGATAGTGTGTTCATGCAGCAAGTGACTGAAATGCTTGCTAGCAATTTGGCAGACAAACTCCAGAGAAAGAGCAGTGATGTTGGATGGAGACTGCTGCTTGCTAATGGACTCTTTTGTATGCACAGGTAAGTCAGCCCTATGGGAACTCCCATAAATAATGAAAAAGGGATGAACTTTGAATGAGCTAGTTTCTATCAGGCTTGTAGGAATTCTATTAACAATAATTTGGTCATAAAACAGCAATAAAACCTTTATTTTATAATCACTGAGGGCTGGTGAGCTCTGAGACATCTGGGCTACAGAGATAAAACTTAAGTGTGAGAAGCAGCTCATTGCTTCATGTAGAAACACCTTCCATTGGCTCCTCTTATTCTCTTTGACTGGGCTGCATGACTATGCTATGATGAGCATGGCTGTTGGCAGGAAGCTTACACTCCCAGTAGACCTTAGTATGACTGAACACTCATATTCAAAGTTCATATAATTAGAATTGAGATTCTAAACCCCAGGGGGGAAGAAAAGGAGGAGGGAAGAATGTTTTCTTTTTCTCCTTTGTAGTCTTTGAGAGCGAAAAGAGAAGGGAAAGAAACATTGATACAAAAAAAACCTCTTAATTATCAAATATATTTTATCATTGAGCCTTGCATTGATACACTTGCACATACAAATTACATTAAATGACATATAATAGCTACATATATTTATGTAGAATATATGTGAATTTATTTGTGAATCACAAAAAGAATGACCAAGGCTTATACAAATAGCACTAAAAGCCTAAATGTTATCAACCTGTATGTATAAACTTTTTTTTTAAATGATTGGAACATTCTGCCTACTCAGGATGGAAATTAATACAAATCAGTACAGTATGATTGACCTGAGCATTACTATCAGATTAGCAAAAACTAGTTCCAGAGAAAAGTTACAAACAACTAGTTCATCACGTTGACACCTGTACAGTACACATTCTGCAGTCTCATCTTGATGCTGATGAGAATCCATCAGGGTGGAGTTCTATTTCTCCAGTTGTTGAAGACTAAACACCAGAGAAACTCCAAGGCAGGCACAGAAAGCAAGTTTTATTCAAAGGATAGAACAGATAGACCTCTCTGAAGAGAAGGGACTTCAGAACCAGATATCCAAAGAAGTGGGGGAATTTTTTTTTAGAATTCCTTTGTTCTCATGGCCTCTTCTCCCCTCATCCTACATAGGTGATTAGTGCCCAGAAGATGGGTCAAAGATGGAGTGATTCTGGGGGGGAATGAAGCTGCCCAGGAGGTAGGAAGGGAGCAGCCCAGGAGGTATTACCAGTCCCCTATAGGGAGGAACAATTCCCTGAAGGCAGGTATCCTTGACAACAGGTGGAGGAGGGGGGAGTGTCCTGAAGGGATTAACATTTTATTTCCTCCTGAACCAGCCACCATCTTTTTGACCTAATCATTCATTATCTACTCTGACTGCCTCAATCTACTCAATCTACTCCTGGCCTCAATCTCAAATTATTCCATATTCTAGGAAATAAAAGAGAAGACCATTTAATACTGAGTAGATCATAACATTTTAGATAAAACTTTACTACTAATTTCTAAGAAATGTTTTCAAATCGCAATTAGCCCACAAATGTCTATGTTCTTCCTTTTCCAGAAATCCTTGTCTAGGTCAGCATTCTATTTTCATTGTTAAATTTGTCAAGAATCATAAAAGATCTATGGTTTTACTCCATTGTAAGTTAATGGGTTTATAGATGCTGTCAGAATGCAAAAATACTTGGTTCAGGGAAAAAGGATTTTTTTGCTTATGGTAATGTGAGCACATGATCATTAGAGTATTTCCTTATTTCCCTTAGTCACTAAGTTCCATGGGGTACCATAACTGGGCACAGATGAATGCTGGCAAAGGTAATAGCTTACATTAAAATGAAAATAATTATTCATTTGGAAAACTTAAGTACATTTATTTTGCTTGTTAATTTACTAATTTTTGTGGTGGAATTTGAACCCAGGACCTTGCACATGCTAAATTCAAACTCTACCACTAAGTTCTATCCTTATCTGGAAATATGTTATTAATAATGGACAATGAGTATGCTTGCCTCAGAGGGAGACAGTCTCTGTGTTCCTGGACTAGTTGCTGAAAAAGATGATTGGAAGGTAGTTAAGAAAAAAGTTTGTATCTCTGTTTGCAAAATGTTAAGAAACCCAAGAGACATATAAAGTCATTTGCTGTCTGGAAGTGCAGCTCAATAATAGAATGCTTGCTTAGTATCCATAGACCCTGGGTTCAATATACAGAACTGATTAAAAAAAATCATCTTTGAATATTGGTTTATTACCTTTACTACTTTTCTCCTCTTCTTTCTACCTTTCCAAATTTCTGTAGTTGGCTTTGATGTATTTTACAAAGACAAGACTAAAATAGAATTTAAAAAATATTTCCAGTATAATAATAAAGATAAGTAATTGCTTTTATTATTTTCTCTTTTAGATTTTACTTTCATTTGCCATATGTGAGTTTATGTGTTGAAGATGGGTGATATTTGAAGTATCATAGAGTTTTTATCAAATTTGTCTTATATATTTATCAAAAATATGGATTCTGAGATAATTATTGTAGAAAGTATATTCAATAGTCCTTCAATGGTATTTCAGCTTGCCAAGGCAAGTTTCAAATAGGGCAATTTTGACAAAAATTGGTATGGATATATTTTTAAAAGAGAGAAAGGACCAGGTTCTTATTAAATAAATTTTGGCAATTGCAAAACAACCCCAACTGTTGCTTTAGTTGGTGCAATGATTAGGTAAACACTTTTTTGCTATGTTCATAATGAATGTTTTCTTTACATTTATCATAAAGGAAAAAATTAACTGAAATTTTTATTGTGGCATATGTATACAATTTAATATACTATACTTAGGCAAATTAATTGGTTGTTGCTCAAAAATATGTCTGTATAATTTAACAAATGAGAGAACAAGCAAATCAAAACAAAAACATTACTGTAAAATTTAATTTATACCATGACATCTTGCATCATATTGAAAGAACAAAAATTAAATCTGAAAATCTTAAATTTGTAAATATTTTATTAATGAAGCAAAAGCAAGTGATTGAGAAATACCTGGACACACAGATATTTATAACAGATTTATATTACAGAAAATTTTGAGATCATGTAACACACTAACACAATACATTTATTTCCTACTTTATGCAATTTAAACTATGCTGGTAGAAAAACACAGAAAAATATTTAAATACAGATAAAACTCAAATTTGAATAAAAATATAAAGGAAAATAAAGAATATAATGTTTTATTATAGTAAGAAAATAAATTTTGATTGAAAGGAGTTTTAAGTAAAGACAATAGAAATGAGGTACAAATTAACACAATAAATAGATTGAAGAAATATAAAAACAAACTACACATACCTGTGTATGGTTCTACCATGGAAAATTAACCTACTAAAATTGTGAAGTGAAGGAAAAATAAAATAAACTATTACAGGATAGATATCTATCAATTAATATATATATACTGCTATTTAAAATTTTCAGAGACTCAACAAGAGGATTTAAGTCTTATCTACTGTTAGGTCCAAATGATGTAAGGTATAGATATATTGTTACTTACATAACCTATGTTATTTAAGGATGGCAGCTTGAGATATAGATACTGATATAATCATTAGCTTTCTCTCTATATATTTTTATTGATCAACAATGGGATACTAATGAGAAACAAGTTGAGATAAACCATTAGAAGTTAGAGAAAATGTTGGTGAAGTTTTGTCTACAGAATTTCTCATATAACTCATTTCCTGACCTTACACCTCCCAAAGAGGAGATTTTTGGGAATCTTCATTTTGGGAAGGCTTTGCTTAAGTCATAAAAACATGTATAGATAAAGTTTCTTTCTTTGTGGGGGGGAGGTATTCTTCTTTGTTTCTGCAGCTATTGCTTGTTCACATGTTTTCAGTTTAAAATAATATTTATGCCACATTAATGGGTCCAGGTGGATGTTAGCACAGGTGATATAATCTCAAATTGGTTCAGAAAATAGGAAGGTTTCTACTGTATATGGCAAAAACACATTGAATTATTTTGATTTTTAAATTCATTGGAGCAATGAAATTGTTAAAAATAAATTTCTTTGCCATTTACATGGTATATGAAGTTTTAAATGTTTCTAACTCTTGTAGATTTCAGATTCATATCAAGAAAAAAATGGATGTACGTTAAGGAATGAAATAATGAGGATTAAAATAGACTGGAATCAATTAGCATTTTAAATTTCAAGTACATTAATAATTAGAAACTCAATTTTATACTAACTGATATGTATAAAATATTTTCTAAAGTACATAATATTTGGCAAGTGTTTTTTATCAGAGAATTCTAATAAAGGTTGCATATATTTATTGTACATAAATTTTATCATCATGAAAGGTTTCACTTTCAAAAATATTTTTTGAAAAACTAGAGACCTGTTTTGTCAAAGAAATCAACATAATAATGAAAATCATATTAAAAGTGCAATTTTAAAAAAGTGCAATTAAAGCAAATCTTTAGAATTTGACTTAAGTGCATAAAAAAATAAAGAAAACTTGTTTAAGAAATGTCTACCAAAATTCACTAATAAGAGTGGCATTTAACCTACAACATGCTCCTGTCTCTCCAGTCTCTGGTTCTCAAGATGGAAACGACACTGCTGGGGGATGCAGTCAAGAACACAGGTATTATCTTCCCAGCTTACAGTTGAAGGCTGTGGTGTCTCCATGGGAGTAGCAGGCAGTCAGCATTCCTTAACCCACCCACCTGTGTGTTGCAGAAGCTAGATTATAGTTGAGCACAGCCAAGAGCTTACTAGACTCAGCCCCCAAAGGTACTGCTTGCTAGTCCTCTACTCTGGGATCTCAGGCTAAGGACACTACAGACTTGAACACTACCACAGGAGCTTACTCAGAGGGCAAAGATTCCTGTCCAGGGGAGAAAGACAAAAAGACAAGAGTCTACCACCTGTGTCTAGTGTCTTACTTGCATTCAAGGTCTGATACTTTAAAAAGAAGCAGGCCCTTGTCTCTACCTTCAGTTCCAGAACAATGACTTAGACATTTTGTACAGAAGAGGCTAGTGTGTAAGAACACTGAGCTCCTATGTAGTAATTAGAACTAGCGATGGCATATATCATGGGTTTGAGGAAGACCAGAAGTCCATGAACAACTTGTGTTCATCATGAATTACCCTGAGATTCCAGGAAACACGAGAAAAGACCCATAAAACCTCTGTGATGAAGGAAGTTTATAGAGGGAGGGAAGGTAAGCAAAGGAGGGTGCTGGCTACTGCCTTTGGGCCAGATTCCAGAGATTTCTATGGGAGAGGCCTTATTTATGGTAAGGTGATTTGCAGGTAAAAGCATAAATGAAGTAAAATAAAATTTGTCAGTGAGAAATATTCTGCCTTATCTTTAGGTAAAAGTTGAAATATCTTATACCTTATAAAGTCAAGTTGTGGCTTTAAATACAGACAGATTTTATGCTGTTCTGCTTTCATGTATATTATTCATAATAAATTCTGTTTATGTTGGGAAACATTTTTATTATTTGTTTGAAGAAACTTGCACACTAAATATATATTCTTTGAAAATTTTATTTGATAATGTTAAAATACATCGTGTGTCAAGATTTGAGGAGCTATAGAACCAATCATTTAAAATGCCCTTTTCTATGTAATATTTGGGAAAATAGCAGAGTGTGTCCTGACTTGTATAGTGTTCAAAACTATATTAGTGCCTCATTTAATTTGTAAAAGCCTTACATATTTTTCACATTAACACATCTTCCAGGGTGTCAGACTCTGCTTTATACATCAAGATGCTACTATCATTGAATCTGACAGTCCAAATATATCAGCATATTCTTATGTTTTGCACCTTATTCTTTGTTTCATGGATGACAAAATATCAACCATGCAATAAGACAGATCTTAATGAATAATGTTTTCTGGTGTCCCAACCCAAAAATTAAAAGAACAACATCTTTCTGTAAATCAACCACGGAGTAAAGGAAGAGCCGACAAAAAAAAAATTGAAGACTCTCCTCCCAACACTGAGCTGATGACTCAGAGCCTCTCTGCTATCTCTCTGTGTGCTCTGTTATCTTCCCTCTCTGTTTGTTTGTTTGTTTTTTTTATTATTGTTGTTACTATTAAGGTAGAAAGTTTTATGAAATTCTCAAATTATTTTACTTGTGGAGTTTGCAGACTATAATTCATGAGAATATTTTCTCAAGTGCCTGAAATTAGAATGTCAGAATTTTAAAGGAGGAAAGAACAGTGACAATCAGGAATGTAATGAAGAAGAATACTGAACATCATACACTAGACTTTAGGAGCAAATTCTAGTTTAAAAAAGAGAAAAGATGGCATTTTAAAGTTCCTCTATGGAATGAAATGATAGGAAGATATATTGAATCAAGGTAAGACAATATTGACTCAAATAAGAATATGAAGCATTTCAATGGTTATAGTTACAATTGAATTGTCAAGTAATTTCAAATTCAGTCAAACTCAATCATTCCAGAGTAACAGTGTAGTCCTTATGTAGATACATATAATCGAAATAGTTTATGAAGAGACATATATTGTTATTCTCAAAACTCAGAACAAATCTATTGTTTTAGGTAGTATTATAATATACAGTATGAAAAAATTGAACAATTAGATAATACTTTGGGGTTTCCCAAAGCTTTTAAAAACTATATTATTGATATTGAAAATATAATGTTGCAGTCCATTAGGGAATATGGCAAGTTTCATTCTCTACCAACAACATTATGAGCATTTCTTATTTCAACTAAAATTCTGCATATTCTATTTTCTGAAAACCTTAAAATGTGGAGTTTTGAAAGTCAGTAAATCCATGATTAAAAATAACTAATTAATCTATGACAAAGAATCACCAGTTTCAAGTTTCAATAGGATATTTCTTAAAGTTTGCTCAAAAATATGTGTGTGGACATGCATGGTGGCACATGCCTGTAATCCCAATGGCTCAGAAGGATAAGGGAGGAGGATTGTTAAATTCAAGGCCAGACTCAGCAGTCCAGTCTTAATGAGGCCCTAAGCAACTTAGTGGGAACTTTCTGGGAAAAAAAAGGTGTGTGTAATAAATGAATAAATGTGCAGTATGCCTTTGCATTGAGAATATGATTTTCAGTGAAAGTATTACTAACACTTCATCATTTTAACTTTTGTACAATATTAAAAGCAAGTAATATAGCTCTTCATTTTTAATAGGCAAGTTTAGAATTAACTACATTATTTTTATGATTAAAAAGAAAGCAGAGCACTTGTAATGCAGCATTTCAGGAGAGAACAAATAATGTAGTAGCAGATTACAAGAATTTTTCCCCTTTAACCACAAATGAATCACATAATATGACAGGTAACAGTGTTTTCTAGTGTAATAGTCTACAAAGTGGCTTTAGGTGATGTTAGGGGTACACGGCTTAAATCATTTCATTGTAAGTGTTAACAAAAATGCTCAAATTGTAAACAGCATTTTGTGATTTCTCTTGCTAGTAATTGTTATATTCTATTAGTATTATGTTAAAATATAAGAAGCAATGTCCCTAGAGGTAAAAGTATTAGCAATTTGCCAAACTGGATAATAACTTTATTCAATCAAATAAAAAAGATCAAACAAAAAATGACAAATAATGATGGCAGTGAGTTTTTTTTTTTTTTTTCTCAAGTCATAGTCTGTAATTGTCTAATATCAGGTCATGAGTTATCTCATTATAGGGTATTCTACATCTGAAGCATGCAATTATATTGTACAAAATCATGAACCATTAATATCCTTATCTCGGTCTAGACAAATTTAATTTTAGGAAAATAATAGAAAATCATAGGCCAGTAACACAAAGCCCTTTACCATGTACTGACCTTGGTGTTATAGATGATACTAAATAAAAGTAATTTCCTATTCAAATGAAATGAAAAGAACTTTTATTATTTAATATAAATTCAATATATCAGACCTAGCAAAATATTTGTATTATAGAATATGCTTGATAGTCTGTAGAATATGTTCAGCACTACACATCTAGAATATGTTTAGAGAATTGTTATTTTTGTTTGTAAATGAATACTACATTTGTTTAAGTAGGATAAGTTAGGGTAGTAAAATACAAACCCAAAAATCAACAAAAAATTACCCCACATATCTCGTATCTTCTTTAAATAAATTAAAGCATATCCATAAATTATTTTCATATTTATTTTGTGCACTTTCATGAAACACCAAGAAAAACCTTCATTTTATTTCGTTGTAAGAATATTATGTGATGAGATGTAATAATATTCTTATTCATAATGTAGAAAAAAAAGTTATAAGACTGTTTTGATTAATTAGATTAAGGTATTAAGCAAATACTCAAGAATGTAAGTTCAGAAAAACATTCCCGCGAATGGATTTCCAGTTTTCCCAGCACCATTTGCTGAAGAGGCTGTCTTTTCTCCATTGCATATTTTTGACTCCTTTGTCAAGTATGAGATACCTGTATTTATGCGGGTTTATCTCTGTGTCCTCTATTCTGTACCATTGATCTACCTGTCTATTTTGGTGCCAATACCATGCTGTTTTTGTTACTATTCCTCTGTAGTATAGTTGAAGGTCTGGTATTGTGATACCCCCTGCTTCGCTCTTATTGCTAAGGATTGCTTTAGCAATTCTGGGTCTCTTATTCCTCCAAATTAATTTCATGATTGCTTGCTCTATTTCTATGAGGTCCGTCATTGGGATTTTAATTGGAATTGCATTGAATTTGTATAGCACTTTTGGAAGTATGGCCATTTTGACAATATTAATTCTGCCTATTCGAGAACATGGGAGATCTTTCCATCTTCTCAGATGCTCTTTAACTTCTTTCTTTAGTGTTCTGTAGTTCTCAGTGTAGAGGTCTTTCACTTCTTTTGTTAGATTGATTCCCAAGTATTTTATTTTTTTTTGTGGTTAATGTGAATGGGGTAGTTTTCCTAATTTCTCTCTCAGAG
>JAJEJO010004998.1:235844-322948 GCA_020662805.1 Glaucomys volans | reverse complement strand
AAAACAATACCAAAGTAAGGACAAAAATGCTTTGGGTATTAAACTTCAGTGAATTTCATCGTATTAGCATATAGACCTAGTTTAGTCAGAACATCTTGTACTGTAGGAGAAAGTATGAATTCCAAGTATGTTCATGTGTGTGAAATTTTCAAAATTCTAACATTTTCTGAAACTTAAATTTTAATAAAGCTTTTGTTTAGAACAGGCATATACAATTTTGTATACAAAATTGCAAATTTAGCATTGGAGTTCCCATATATCATATACCTCAGTTTTCCCACTTATTTGTATATTACACAAATATGGTTTATGATATTTATTTTCCTTAGATAATTGATTTTAGGTAATCTGAGGTGATTGATTTAGGCAATTGCTTTTATATCTTTCTTGTTTTAGTAAATGTAGTAACATTACAGATTTCCTTTTAAATCGTAATCATGACATTCAGTAACAAAATTATAGGTTGTACTTTCATTTTGCTCAGTTAAAGCTATCCTAAAATTTATCTTTAAATTTCTTTGATGTATATGTTATTTAGAAGTATATTGTTTAATCTTTAAATATTTATGGTTTTTCCAAATACCATTGGTATTGATTTTTATTTTTATTCCATTGTGTCCTAAAATATATTTTATATAATTTCTATTCAAATAAGTTTTTAAAATGTGTTTTATTGCACAGAATATGGTCTATTGTAGTGAATGTTTCATGAGAGCTTGAGAAGAAAATGTATTTAGGTGTTTTCAGAAGGAGTATTGTGTAATTCTCACTTTTATCAGTTTGATTGATATATCTTTTCAACTCATCTGTATTCTTACTGATTTTCTGCCTGCTTGATCTATCACTTATGAATGAGGGGTGTTGAAGCATCCAAATAAGTTATTTGTGTATTTCCTTTTTCAGTTTATTGGTTTTTGCTTTATGTATTTTGAAGCTCTGTTGTTAGGTTGTAGGCCGAAAAATGCCCCCTCCAAGAAATATTTTATGAAATCTAGTGCACACTCAAAATAAAATTCTCAGTAAATTATAATAAAAGTTTACTAACTTGACAATGAATGTCAGAAAAAAGTGTACAACTAAGACAACAGTCTTTCCAAATGATCTATAGATTCAATGCAGTTGCAAAGAAAATCCCAGGAATTTAATTTTTGGATATTGAGAAATTAGTTCTAAAATGTATACAAAAAGGGAAAATGCCCAGTATATACAACTGAGTTCTGAAGAAGACAAAGCCAGAAGACAAACGTTAACCTGATGAGGATGTTTAGCAACGGTATTCCTCATTTATTACTGAAAGAAATGGGAAATGGCACAGTCACTATGAAAGGCAGTTGGCAGTCTCTTACAGAACTAAATATAGGCTTCACACAAAATGCAGTAATTACCTACTTACTTGTTTACCAAATTGTGTAGAAAACATAATCCATGTAAAAACTTACACATAAATATTTATAGCTGATTAATTCATAATAGCCAAAACTCACGATATTATTTTCAATAAGTGAGTGTATAAATAACTACGGCACATTCATTCAATGGAATATTATTCAGTGATCAAAAGAAATGGATTATCAAAATGAAAGGAGATATAAAAGAATATTAAATGCATATCTCTGAGTAAAGACCAATCTGAAAATGCTACAGAATGAGTGATTTCAACTATAGGACAGGCTGTAATTGACAGAACTATGAAGACAATAAAAAGACCTATACTTTCAGGGTTTGGAGAGCGGGTGAATAGTTGGAACTCAAGAACATTTGAGGGCACTGAAATTATTTTGGATAATAGTGAAATTCTTGATACATGACATTGAGTATTTGTCAAAACTCATGTAGTTGCACAACACAAAAAGTGTGCTCTAATATAACACAGATGTTAGTTAACAAAAATGGGTCAATATTGTGTCAATGATGTTAGCAGGCAGATGTACTAGAGTAGAGAGGAAACTGCACAGGATAGACAGGGAGGGATATTTAGAAAATCCTTGTACTGTGTGTGAAGTTCTTATTCATTTAAAAATGCTTTAAAATGAAAACCATTAAAGCTTTAAAAACATTCTTCCAAATGACACCCTTGTGGAGTACCTGAAATCTGTGAATAATGTCTCATTTGAAAAGGATCTTGAAGAAGCAATTGCAATTAAGGATCATAAGGAGATAAACCTACCTTATCCACATGGGCACTATTGTTATTGATTGACATGTAATGTCTATAGATACTTTGAGAGTACAGAATGATAATTTAGTACATGTCTACAGAGTGTAATGGTCAAATCAGAGTAGTGAGCACTTTCATCTCTTCAAATATTAATCATTTTCATTTATTGGAAACTTGTATATTCTTCTCGTTCTTGGTAAGTATATCATAGATTTCCTCACAAGAGGAAGGCAGAGGAGGATTTGGGACAGGTAGAAAAGACACAAAAGAGAGATGCCAGCAAGGCCACATCGAGGCAAAGGCTGTGATGCTGCCACAAAACTAGCAATGCCAGCAGCTGGCACTCTCAAGGAAGAATATTTTGCTAGAAGCCTGCAAAGAAAGAGCAGCCCTGCTGACTCTTGATGTTGGACTTCTGACCTCTTAATCTGGCAAAATAAGTTTGTTTGTTTTTTTTTGTTTCACAGAGTTTGTGGTCATTTGTCATGACAATCACAGAAAAAAGTTTCTTTTTGCATTAGGTGGAACCTTTCTTACTTCTAAGAATTTTTTTTATTCTGAAATCACCTTTGCAAGAATTTAATATAGCTATTCTTGGATTCATGTGGGTCATGTAAAATGGTCTATTTTTCCCCATCTTTTTGCTTTTAATATGCTGGTGGAATTTTATTTAAATTCTGTTCCTCATAAGCTACGTGGGGTTGGGGATTGGTGTTTATTCAGATTGAGGAGGGTTTGTTTTCTAATAAAGTATTTAGACAATTCATATATAAAGTAACTATTGATGTATTCGGGTGAATATCAATGATATTTTATACTTTTGCAGTGGCTTCCTTTTATATTTTCTCTGATTTTAGCTGAGGTTTTATGATATTATATTTTATCTCCTCCATCAGAGAACCAATTTTTGTTCTCTTAGACTATTTTAGTGGTTAAGGACTTACTACATGCATGTGTGTGTTTCTCTCCCTGTATTCATATACATATATGTATTTATATACATATATGTGTGTGTGTGTGTGTATCTTGAAATAGCTATATTCCTCTCATGTAGTGCAGATACCTCATAATACAGAATTCACAATTACTTCTCATCCCTGTGATATTTGCTGTCATTTAATTTACCATATTCTATGATAAACCAAAGGAGTATTACTGCTATTACTTTAAGCAGTTATCTTTTATACTTTTTGAATAAGGAAAATAATTTATTTTGCCTCTGCTTATTTCTACTCTGATGCCTTTCCTTCCTCATACTGATAAAATGTACTAACCTATATAATTTCCTTTAAGGCTAAAGAAAATATTTTATTATTTCTGGCAAGATATATCTAATTGGCACTGAATTACCTCATATTTTGTTTGTCTTAAAATCTATTTCTCTTGATTTCAAAACAAAAATATTTCCCTGGGTATCAAATGCTAAGTTGCTGAGGTTTCTTTTTCATATTTTCTTTTAATACTTAAAATAATTCATTGTCATCTTGCTGACATGCTTTTCACGAGAAATCTCTTATCTCACAATTATTTGCTATTCTGTTCTTTTAAAATTATTTTTGTGTACATTTTAGTTTGGAAAATTTCTACTGAACCTATCTTTAAGTTGAGTGATTTTTTTTGGCCTTGTAATGTCCACCATTGACCTTATCTGAAATATTCATTTTTTTCTGAAATATTTAGTTATTTTTATGTGGTGCTGAGGATCAAAATGCCTCACACATGCTTGGCAAGTGCTCTACTGCTGAGCCATAACCCCAGTCCCTAAGAGCTGTTCTTATGTAGAGTCTGTCCTCTGTAACTCCTTCATCTGTTATCCAGTTATTATACTGAATCTCTGTTTGTGTAAAGGTGAATATTTGTAATAGGTGGGAGTCCTTCAATAATTCTTCAATTAAATAAGATTTTTTCACAAGCATGTGAATCTGGATGTGACATTCACAAGTTTTGTTTGTTGTATAGCCTTGCCTCACTTCCCCCTGTTCATGACATAGGAAAGTTATATTATGTTAGAGTAAGAGAAATGATCTTCTACATCTTCAGGAAACATCTCTGGCAAAGTCTCCCCACCTTGAGGAGCAGGTTTCTGCTATATGTCATGCCCTGGGCACGTATCACTGGGACTGTGATTTCTTTTTAGATAGCCCCACAGGGGATCTCTCTCAGTTCTTCTCTATGTGCATCAAGAGTTAATGTCTGGGCTGGGGATATAGCTCAGTTGATAGAGTACCTGCCTTACATGCCCAAGGCCCTGGGTTCAATCCCCAGCACCACAAAAAAAAAAAAAAAAAAAGAGTTAATGTCCATGAAGTGTGTCATTTCCATCTTTCATAATCGTAAGTAGAAGGAAAATAAGAAGTAAGAAAAATAAAACTTCTTATTTAATAATTACAACACATAATTCTTGAAATTGATATCAACTGTCTTAAAAAGCAGAAGACACAAAGAAATGATAAAACAAATAACAAAAACTATAGAGGATGAAGAATAACCCTTTACCATGAAAACAAACAAAACAAAACAAACAAAAAAACAGAAAAGAAATTTATTTGAAATGGCCTCTTTGGAGGCCAATTGACTCAAACATGGAAATATTTTAAAAGTTAATATTGCCTTTCTTCTAGAATTCTCTCTGGGTGTATGTGTATGTATGTGCATTTCCTCAGATTAAAGTCAGAGATTTACACACGCTAAGCAAGCTCTTCACCACTGTATTTCCATCCCTTCCTTTTAGATATTTTAAAATCTTGAGTTGAAGAGGCAGCAACTGAAATGGAAATTCTGGATCTGCTTCTGAAAAACACCCAATAGTTTGCTACACTCAGAATAGCTTAAAATAGCTCTATGCCATTCTGTTTGATCCACTGATTTTATACTTCCCTTTCAATGAGCAGAAACAGACATTAACTGCGTTAATTACCTTTCTGACAAAGTTATGTTGGGGTGTGGTAGAGATCTCTGACAGAAAAGGGAATGTAAAGCAGGGTAGGACAGGGAAATACCGCTGAGTGTCTGTTGCAATAATGAGCATGCGAACAGTATTACCGCAATCTTGATCCTCCACACTCCCATGTGGGTGGCAGATTGCGAAGAAAACTTTCCTCATCAGACAGAGAAAGAATGAAAACTAAAAGCCCAATTTAAAGCACAGTTGTATTAGGTTGAGGCACACTAGGTTATGCCCATGATTTTTTTTTCCTTTGCAAGTCTCTGACAGGGAAGTCATCCATCTTTACTAGACAAGAAAGGCAAGGTGAAATCTGTTTTATCCCTTTAGACCATTTTGAAGTAAAGGCACAATGGAACAACTTGAAACATCAGACCCTGCTGTTGATTTCATCTTTATTTCAATGAACTGACAACAGAGTTACCAATCATTAACTCAGTGTGCTTAAAAAGACTAGCAAAACAAATAAATCTACTGTGGAAAATATAAAGGGTATTAAAAGTTACAAAACCCACATCCCTGTCTCATTTTAGAAATAATCAGGGATGAAAATGAAGATATGTTTCATCACAAATTAACTCTTCCACGTTCATAGCCTATAAAGTTAGCTGTGGTACATTATAAGGGATGGGATTTCTTCCATATATTTTGAATTTAAATGCAATCATCCTGTTACCGTATTTATACATAACATCACTTTTTGTTTCTTTCATGTCCTTCAAATGACACAAAATAATGCATTAACAATGATATTTATTTGAGGTATGGGCTTTCTTTGTCCCCATCATATATTTCCAGGTGGTCCCAGGGTGTGTTTCTTATGATCTCCAGAACATATATTGCCAGCCCACTCATCATGGCTTCGAGGAGCAACTGCTATTTCTTTGCAGACTTCCCCAGTCCTTAACTTTCACAAAGCTGATGCCATTGCTTCCTGTTATCATCCTTAAATACTTCCAGTAGTGAACTGGAATCTTGCAGTTCCAAATGAATGACCTTATTTCTGACTTTATTTTCTTAGTTGGAGAAATGTTAAAACAGTCCTTATCCTACCAGCATCATGAGAGAGCTGTAGTGAATTGACTTGTCCTCATTTAATTTATCATTGTCCTTTCTCTAGGTCTATTCACTTGTTTGTGCCACTAGCCTGAGAGTGTTTCTGAGTGATAGATATCATTTTAAATGAAGACTCATGTTTCGGCTGTGAGGACTAAAGCATTGCTACCGATCAAAGTATGTGTACTCTAGTTTAGTTTTGCTTTAGCAAAAGTTCTTCACTAGGCTTAGAAAGCCTTTAGATTTAAAAACTTGTCAGTAAATCCCACGCACAGCATTATTAAGCAAGTCCCACATTTCACCAGACAGGCACACATTGGAATATGCCATAGTAGAGACCCAATTAACCTTAATCTTCAAGTCACAAAATCCTTAAATGTCTTATATCTTTCAACAAATAAGAGTGTAAGAACCAATCTAAAATACCTGAATGTGAAACTTTGGTGAAATAATCAATCTTATAAGTTATGAGACAGTATTTTACTCAGAATCTTGCTTAAATATAAGAAAATAATGGTTAATTTTAGACTCAATTGCTCTAATTTCATAAATATTATCACAGTATGTATTCTTGGAAATATTAGGAAGCTGCCACAGTGTGAACTTTTTTGAAACAAAGTAAGACATGTTAGGATTATTCATAAAAAATACGTTGGAAATGAGTCATGGACTCAAGGAAGTAGCTTATTTCTAACAATAACATTTCATTGGAGAATGTAATATTTTCTACAGATTGGAGTATTTTGCTGTCTTTTTCTAACTGAAAGAGTCTTCTGATTTACACTGCTTTAGAAATACAATAATTAAATCTCAACTGCAGTTTCTTTTCATTTCTTTGTTTTTATCCCTTTCTTCAAAAGGATAAAACATTTTCCTCCAAAGAAGATATTTCCAGAAACAACGGGAGCTCTGGGTTTCAATTATAGCAAGCATCTGACAAGTAGGCATTACACCTTAGGATGCTTCTGGTCATTTGTGTTTGTATTACATCTGGTTCCAGATTTTATTTCAGGATGATTCAGTACAGGCAATATGTATGAAGTAAACACAATGAACACCATTGTTGTCAGGATTAGCATTATATTTTTCTTACAAAACATACTGGTGAGAAGTTCTGTTCTTTGCTAGTGATGAAATTTCCCAGAGGCTTCCTAATGGTTGGAAAAGCCTGATATCCTACCAAAATCCTCAGAGACAAATGAGAAAATACTTAATTGCACTTTAGGATTACTCCCTTTATCCTTTTTTTTTTTTTCTATACCACATACCATTTTTAAAAGTGTTAGGTCAATAACGTGGTGAAATCTGATGTTTCAAAATCCTAAATATCTTCTTAAATGTGAATGTCTTAAATGTAGAAAGAGAATGTCAAGACCATATATTTCTCTTCTAGTGTTTTCAGCCCTAGATTTAAAACTTTAAATTTTGATGTAGAGGCTGAATTAGCAAAAGAAAGAAATCAGCAAATGATGTCTAATAAGACAATATTATATGGGTTTTGTTCAACAGGGGACATATTTTATATCCATGCTGTACAATTCAAAGCTTGATATGGGCACTGAGAACTTGAATTTTGACTATTATTACTGAGAAATTGATATTTAAACAACAAGATTTTAATTTGTGCTAAACGTTTTTATTTTTCAAAGACTTTAGATTTTTTAAAAAATGCATGGATGATCTAGAGTTCCCATAAATCTCACACAGTTTCCCATAGTCTTAACATTTTACTGGATGAAGGTACATTTGTGATAGTTAATGAACAAACATCAGTTCCTTATTATTAATCATGCTATTTATTCAGATTTCCTTATTGTTTCCCTAGCACCCTTTTCTAGTTCCAGGGTGCCATACCACATCACATCATCGTGTACCCTTAGGTGTGACTTGTCTGCCATGGTTTCTCAAACTTCCCTTGATTTTAATAACCTGGCAATTTGAGGAATACTTGTGTTCAGGTACTTTGCGAACATTCCCTGAACTAGGATTTTTCTGATACCAAGGATTTGAGTGGTGTTACAGTTTGCGGAAAGGAAAAGGTAAGGTATCATTCTCATCACGTAGCATCAAGATTTCATACTATTAATAGGGTTCAGCATGGTTCATGTTACGCTTTACCACTTGACTGAGATGGTGTTTTTCAAACACTGTTGCTCTCAACCCCCTATCTCCGTACCATGCTCTTGAAAAGGATGTCACTACAACCTATAGTGACAAAGATGTCACTATAACCTTCACTTGAGGATTTTGGATTGCATTCCGCCTCCTTGACAGAGATAATTATATAAATTGTTTAGAATTTTTCTCTGTGGTAGATTTGTAAACTATTCCACATTCATTTGTTTATTCCATTCTTTATTTATGTAAGTATGGACCTTTGGATGCTTACTTATATTATTTTATATTTAACTACTGACCTGTACATGGTAGTCTCCAACTGAAGTTCACCAATTCAATGGCAGTGTTATTTTCTATAAATGATCACTAAAGCTTTTGCTCTTTTTTACAGCTCTCGTTCTCAGTTTCCATAAACTAACTGGTAATGAAACTGAAAATCAGTCATGTGCCTTTCAGTTTAGCTTGGCTAATGCCTGTTATGGGTCAAGTGATAACCTCACCAATGGAAATGAACTATCAAACAAGGCTATTTCCTTCCCATGGGAAAGATCAGAGAATAATAGAATAGATTGACACCAAATTGTAGCATTTTAGGGAAATGTGGAAAGTGCTCTGCAACAGTGTGACACTGAAATGGCAATTCATTGGAAAGGAAAGGAGCAGCCTGGGCAGGTGAAGGGGAGATAACTTTTCCCAGAATCATTACAAAACCAAAATCAGTTAATTTCTTTGCATTTTCTGAATTAACTTTTTATCTTAGCATTCACAAAAAAACAACATATAAACCTTTGATGCATTTTTCTCTCTTAGAGATAAGTCAGATTAGTCTTAGATGCCTTGATATGTAGTTCTTAAATCCAGACTCAAATGCTATTCCTTTCAGATTCTACTGTGTATTAGAATTACTTATTAATGATGATAGAAAACTTATTAATCATTTAAACCCTCATGTGATTTCAGGGAGAAAAGAAAATGTGTATGTTAATTTTTTTTCCACAGAATCTTCCTTTTTAAATGTTATATAATTTGTAATTTGTTTACATATTTGTAATTTAGGAAAAAAGTGCAAAATAAGAAATACATATTTCCGTAGCATACTATTCCTACCATAAAATCATGTGGGATTCATAAATCAATCAAGGAACACAGCACAGATTTCAACATTAGAGATATTACTGGAATGAGAGATGAATGCCAGAGAATGTGTCTGTGACTGCTTCCTAACCTCCCTGGAGCGCTAACAGCTCTGCAATGCCTGGTTAACCCCTTTTCTTTCTTCCCTACCTTTTTTCTTTAACACCCAGCATAGTTCTGTCCCTTTCTCCCTGTGCCTCAGTGCAGAACTGTTATTGTGTGTCACGCCTGAAGGCAGGAGCAGAAGCTGTGGGGCAAGGGAGGTTGGAAGGTATCCCTGCCAGCTAAATGTCTGACCCATCTCCTCTGATGCCTAAGTCTTTTAAGTTGAAGAGAATCTTCACCATTTTAACACTAAAAATAAGTTTTAAAAAATATACTTGAGGAAGCAACACACTAATTTCAAATCATGCACATTTGTTAACAGATCATTTCAAGTCTTTTCTACTATGAAGAATTTGATAGGTAGCCAGGTGAGATCTGCTAAGACAGACTTTTAATTCACACTGTTGCCTGCAGCCATCCTAAAGAACATGAGAAAAGTGATTCAGACAGTTATTTACTTACCTGTTAGTGAAAGTCTTAGACTTTCTGAATTGCCAAAACAATCTTTGTCATACTAAAGCTTAATGTTAGCTCATAACATTGGTCCAATTAAGTGAAGTGCTCCACAGCCACCTGTATTTCCGTTGGTGGATGTGTCCCCAGGGTGCAGTCAGTAGCATATAATAATTCAGAAATGATTGCCTCAAAGGTTTTATTGGACTCACTCAGTTAACTCAGATAAAATACAGAGAAAAAGAAAAACCTTCCAATGACTTGCTGACTTTCAGTCCTATGTGGTTTTTTCCTGCCTAGACATGCATAATCCAGTTAATAGGGAGAAATATACATTGAATTACCTTAAGGATTCATCTAATTACCCACATTCAGTAATTTGTTATTTTTTTAAAGGAATACAACAATATGGCCTGTTAAATCATGCCTTTTCCAAATATTCAACTTTGGCTTATTGCTATGTTTTGAAAGAAAGGAGCATCAATATTCAGTTAGAGGAGGGAAGTCTTGTTCAAAGAAGAGGGAAGAGAAAGATAAGATACTAGGGTATGAGACTGATCAGATTGTGTCATGTGCATGTACAAATAAGTACATGATGAGTCCCATTATTATGCATAATTATCATGTACCAATAAAATTACATTTCACTCTGCTCAGACATAAAATAAAAATAAATAAGGGGTGGTTTAATTTTGTTTATTAAGGTTCCCTTTGTTCACATGATTTGCTGGAAGCAGAACAATAGATTTTTTTCCATATAATCAGATGGATGACAGCACAGGTTGGATAACTGATAATGGTGATATTGGATCTCTGAGGCCACCAAGGATGGGGATGGCAACTAACTTGGTAAGTATAATAGTGGTATCAAGAGGATTTGTTTCACTATTTATTTATTTTTAGTATTTATTAATATGTAATAGTTTTACATTTTTATGGGTACAGTGTAATACTTTAACACATGCATAAAACATATACTGATCAGGAAAACTAACATTTTCATTTCCTTATCATTTCATGTTTGGAGACTTTGAGCTCCTCTCTTTTAGCTGTTCATAAAACATATAACAGGCTACTTTAAACTATAGTCATACCTCTGTGCTGTGGAACACCAGATCTCATTCTTTCTATTTTGCTGTATTTTGGTGCCTATCATCCAACCTCCCTCTTCCTTCATGGCTCCACCCCTTATTTGCCTTCTGTAGCAACTGTTATGCATTGGGATCCACATATGAGACAAAGCATGTAGTATTTTTCATTTTTCATCTCGCTCATTTACCTTAACATAATGTCCCCCAGTTCCTTTCTATTTTCTACAAATAACAGGGTTTCATTATTTATAGACTGAATGTTATTGTAGGGTGTATACGTGCCACATTCTCTTTATCCATCCATCCATTGATGGACATCTTGTCTGATTCCAGTATCTATTGAATATTGTGAACAGTACTGAAAAAGCCAAGAGCAAATGTGGGAAGCCATTCTTATTTAGCAGAACCAGACTAAGTTAAGCCATGTAACTCAGAGGCCTGGCTTCTAGGTACTGCAGGGAGGCATGTGACCCTGGGTGGGAGTGGTTCCCTGTTGCCTTCTGGAATTTTCCCCTTAAGAGAATGACTCCCCTAACTCCACCATATCCTGTCCATCATAGAAGAAGTTCCTCCCAGTCCTGGCCCCTTTACCTGTTTGTCTATAAATAAAAGAGAGTTGGGCAAGTTGCAATTGTAAGAGACCAGATCTGGTATGGCCAGGCATGTCATGCCCCCTCTCATTTAAAATGAGTATTGGCTCTTGTGCATTTATTGAGTAGATAAGTTTTTTGGGTAATTGAGTGATATATCACCAACATCCTCCCCCTGTGGTTAACCCTTTTCTCCTGCACATGGGACATGGCAGAGAGGACTCCCACAAGCAGATATATATCATTTGAATTAGCTTATTCCTCAAAATTTGGAGACTCTCATGTGTTATCTAAGAGCTGCAGTTTTGTTTCTAATAAATACATATTTATTCATTTGACAAACAGGTGAATAGGCTTAGTTACTTCCTTTACCTTGAAAATCAAGTATGAAGTGTTTGTGTGAATGAACATGGAAACGTTTGACTCAGATTCAAAGAATATAAGAGATTTGGACTATGAATGGTGAGAAATTAAGAAACTGTGTCTATTAGCAACTGGCTAGACAGAATTATTTGAAAGGCTTAAGAAAATGAACTCTGGAGCTATAAAATCCAGGGATTTAATTCTGTCTGCCATTTACTACAAGGAATAATATGAAGCATACTAAACTCCCCAAGCCTTCTTGTTTTTGTCTGTGATTTGATGTTCTGATAATGGTAAATGGCTCACGGAGTTGTTGAGAGAATCAAATGAATTAATGTGCAATATCTGGTAAATGGTAAGAGCTCCTTAATTGCGGTTCCTGCTATTGGCAATAGAACGTCACTGTAAGGCAGGTGAATTCATCTTAAAAACACCCTTGGTTACATCATCCTGGAAAACCTATAAAACTTAAATTTTGCACCTAATATTTTAGCATAAAAGTACTGTGTGGATGATATGTCTTGAATTTTTATGTATAAGTTTTATCTTCTTGAATATAAGGATTACATATTTCTTTCTTTCACAGTGTAGGCTTTGATAAATATTTGTTGAATTTACAATAACAAGAAAACATATTGTCATTTATAAAATTGAGACTGGCTATTATGCCTTTATGCAATTCTTATTTACTTGTCTCATTCTTTATACTTTTCTTTATATAAGTTTTTAATAAAGAGGCAGCAGGTAAAATATCAATTTATAGTGGTACGGCATATTGTTACTATACTATGATGTGATGCAATATAATATTGAATTTGGGACATAGATGTTAGGTCTAGAAGTTATAGGGAAATGCTCATATTGTACAGAATACAATCACAGGATTAAGGAAAGCAATTGTCACTTGTACTCTGTGGTTATAACAAGAGTCAGAATGTGCCAGATGCACAGCTTGTCTGCAGCTGTTGTCATTTGAATCTTTTGTGCAACATCCATTTTCTCTCCCAAATGTGTGGGATTTATAAGTGCAGAGAGTTTATCAGAATCAGCTCTGTGTAGAGAACACTTGTATAATAGCTCCGAGATTTAAACCATGCATAACCCAGAAATGATTTCATGCATACTGCGAAATCCACGACAGATGCCTATGTTAGATTTAGTTTGATATAAATTTAAAGTGCTGATTAGAACATGTTATGGGCATCACCAACTTCTACAGGAAACTGTGCATTGCTAAAAGACCACAGGTATGCATCTCTACCTACATTGCAGGTTGAGGAAGGAGAATCTGTTGAGCCCAGAAGTTTGAGGCCAGTCTGGGCAACATAGTAAGATCCTGTCTCAGAAAAAAAGTAAAAAGCCACATTTGGAATAAGCATAAGTTTTAATTGTGTCCTTCCATTATGTAGCAGGAAATCGATTTCTATCTAACAAATGTGTATTTCTCCCTATTCTTTCATTTGTGCTATTCTTTTACTGAAAGATATGAGGTAGAGAATACATTTTAAAGATAAATAAATGTACTATGTACAGAACTCATTTCCATATGAAAATTTATAAAAGTGACTATATGATTTTTCCTCTATGTATAGGCAAACAGCTGGAGAGGATATTATCAGCAGTAATTAGTGGTTTAAGTAGGTAGACCCTTGTGATTTAATGTTGGTAGACCTTTTCTCCACCTAAAGTAACTGCAAATCTTTCTTCAGATGAAGTTGACCTCCAGAAATACTGGAAAATGAGACTGGAGGGGTTTGGGGAAAGATAGCAGACTGAGACAGAGTATTACCCAATGTACATGTAAGATTATATGAATCGTGTGAATCTACATTGTGAAAAAAAAGACATATTCCCTGTTGTATAATTATATCAAAATGGGTTCTACTGACATGTATAATGTAAAAGAACCAATAAAAAAATACTCAAGGTCTTCTAACTGTTCTTTTGATACTTTTCTCTTTATTTTTATGTGCTTTCAGGGTCCCAGTTTTTGGTTTTGGGTTTATTATTATTATTATTACCTATTACAGATGGCTTTCAGAAAACTGTCCCTTCCTCACTGATGCTTTTTGTTGATAGAATGGTTCCATTTCTGAGTACAACCTAATCACTTCTTCTCCTTTCTGATACACTCAGGGCTAAAGACACTTGAGCCCTTAGATTCACAGAGCATCTCCAATAAACTGACAGTTGTTTATAATGAAAAGCTACAAATCTAATGTATATAGGTAGCCCATCCTTTCCTGGCTGAGATAGAATATTAGGGTCTGGGTGTTGTTAGAGGATGACATGGGGGGAAAACTGAGGTAGCATAAGTTAAGGAACAATCTTTTTTCTCCAATGCATAAGATCTTATAATTTGAAACAAGATGAGCAACCTCAAAATCAATTATTTTTATAAGTTATTCAAACGAATTGACTTTTAAGTTCACTTTGACACTGTATACTATTCCAAGGGAAAAAAAGCCAGCAATTTCCTGAATTTCTAGAACTACCCTCTAACAACAAATTATTTGAAATTAACAAAATAATTTTATTGTAGAAAATGTAACTATGCAATCTGTCATGCATCCCTTCCCATCTGATTTTTTCTTACATGTGGTCACCATAAAGCATCCCCAAACAACTTTGAGGATTTTATCTTTACCATGCAACATATCAGCAAAGCTAGTTTGCTTGATTCCAATTCCCATTCCAACTTTTAGAGGAACTCATTGCTTAGTAGATCCAGGTGAATCAAGATCTGCCCTATAATCATGATGAGTATGAATCTATCCTTTTTGGATGGCAATATTGTTTTCAGTGAAGAAGGAACATTGAAAACTCACTGTTGAATACCCCAAAATGCCAATAAAAGGAATGTAATTTTCATTGAAAACCATTATTATATATTGTCTTCACTGTCAGTACATAGGAATAGTTGTGCTTTAAAATATAAGGTTATTTTATGATCAAAGTGACTATACCATATAGAAATCATCAGCTCTGTCGAAAAATGTGAACATTCATTAAGCTGGTGGTTGGCTGCAATAAGTCTGGACAGTATGTGGGACCTGAGGTCAGTGTCAAGGACATTGGTGCCCCTAAGGAGTAAAGAGATTGAAACGATTTTTGGTGTTCAGTCTCATTTGAGTAATCTCAAGAGGAGTAAACCTACTGCTCATAATTAAACTGCTGTGCTTTTGAGTGAACATAAATTATTTTAATAATGCATTATTATATTTACATTCAAAGTGTTCCTCCCTGAATCTGATCAAATTTCACAATCACTCTCATTATTTTCCAGAGTTATTTTTTTTCTTAATTTTTTGTAGTTGTATATAGACAGAATGCCTTTATTTTATTTATTTATTTCTATGTGTGCTGGGGATTGAAATCAGCCTCACATGTGCCAAGCAAGAGCTGTACCACTGAGCCACAGCTCCAGCCCCTCCAGAGTTGTCTTTGATTTATACACATCCCACCAATCAAGGAGCTATAAAGAAGGGAAATTTAATTTTTATGTCTTCTTTTTAATGATTTCACTTTTTTATTTATCTATGTCTCAGATAATCTTAAAATACTTCCATGCAAAAGATTATTTGTACAGTTTATTAAGGGTCTTCAAAACTTAGTAATCCTTTTTATTTTACTTTCTTCAAATGAAAAATTAGATACATATTCTAACTAAGAAAACAATAAATATACATTGTTAATGTTTTATTTCAGTAACTGATTTTTCTTCTTCCAGTTTTTTTTACATTTATTTTAGAGCTTCCCTTTAGAAATAACTATTTTGGCAATTGTGATAAATACAGACATATAAATAATGAATGAATTGATCATTTCAACATTTATTTTTTAAACCATGTCTTCATACTCTAATGCTACAAAATTATTTACCAAGAATCAAGATAAGGAATTGTGATCAAGAAATGATTAATAAATGTCACCTTTAATTTTGGAACTTGGCCTAATACAAGTACTCAATGTCTCTCTCTCTCTCTCTCTATATATATATATATGCATACATAATTAGATAGGTAAAGATGTAGACATTTCTCTTGTTTTATGTAATTAAATAAGAAAATGTATGTGTTCATTTTACACCAAAAACATCATCACAAAATATTTGACTTTTGAGAATTCCAAAGTGACGATGTGCAAAAGATTTTTGAGTGAATGTGAATGGTTTCATTTTGAAGGATGGATCCTAATGTACAAATTTAGAACTTAAATAAAACTTCTATGTAGCTCTATCACCACAAAATATGAAACTTTTGGTACTTTTCAAGAAGTATAGCACCCTCTTTTATATTATGAAGAAATGATTATTAATTCATTTATTTACTCAAAAAATATTTTGAAGAACTAATGTTCAAAATTTTTTCTAGATATAAAGAATGAGTGTTTAAAAGACAGAAAAATAATTTACCTTCAAGAAGCTTATATTGAAATTCAATTAACCATATTTCATAGAATTGTTAAATAGAACAGTTAATTATGGTTGTTAATTTCCCCTCAATTTAATATAATATTACTTTCAAATATATGTATGGTGTTTAGTCAGATTAAACGGGTGCATCTTATTGTCTCCATTGACGATATAGGAAAAGGCAGTGCACAATAGTATTATTAAATAATTTATGGTATCTCAACTTTTAATTCCTTACATTCAGAGTTCAAGAAGACTGAAAAATATTCATGAAACTCTGACATGAGATTCAGGATTCAGAATTATTAAACTCATATTTCCAAAATTTTAAAATTTTTCTTGTCTTCTTAGGACAAACAAATTGTAAAAAAGAAGGCATAAAACACTTCATCAGTCACTAAAACAATATGGTGTGACTAGAAAGTAAAATATTATTATAATTTTAAAACTACAAATAAAAGTGATACTTTTTATTTACATAGTCACATATTAATTAAAATTTTATTATTTTTTTTGCAAAAAAAATACATGATATAATTTTATTTTCATTTTCCAGTAAATATTTTTAATTTTGCAAATAGTAAGCATTGACTCCATTTTGAAAAGAATCAAAATTAATTGTTTCATAATTGTTTTCATTTTTAAGTGTCAAGTATCAAAAATCCTTTATAAATAAACAAGAAATATTTTATAAAACTTTTGTCTAAATTAGTTGTAGTCTGTGATTAACATTTAATTATACATCAAAAATTCTTTCGTTTTGAAAGAAAATTATATTGCTTTTCTCTACACAGACACATACACACACAAATATCTAGGTCATTACTATAGATATTCATTTGTTATGCTTTTATAACTCTATAGATAAATGATTATTAGCATTCAATTTCAGAATGCTAGTAGAACAATAGTTTACTTTATCAAGATAATCATAACATCTTTCTTTCTCTGTAGAATTTATTATACCTGTAAAAATTTAAATTAAAAAGTACATATTTTTTCTTACACTTTGACTACTTTTCAAGGGTTTTCAGAATTCTTATGCTGGCCTCACGCACTTGCTTTCCATGTGGTTAAAGAAATGACTTACCTAAGTAACTTCAGAGCTTCATCTTCATAATATCAGCCTATACTCCTCATCCTTGTACAGATCACAGATTAGAATAGTTACATTCCTCTTAAGGAATGTCTTTGTTTCAGATGAGAGAGATAATAATAAACTTTCTCATGAGATTTTTATAAGAATTACATAAAATTGTATAAATTGTCAAGGATCGTTTGTCTTGAGAAGGTATTAGTACTCAATGTCTGTTCCTAGACATAATGAAGACAAAACAGAGCATCATGAAGAAATTTCCATAGTTTCTCACTCAAAATATAGCCTAGTGGTCCCAAATGTGGCCAAGCGTGAAGGCTTTACTATTTTAAATGTATCTCAGCCAGGTCACAACACAAAATTTTCTGAGTTAGTAATTCTGCATCTCCAATTAAAATCCTGGCATTGAAATATAGTCATCTTTTGATGAAAAGTTAACACTGATCAGCATAAATGAAGGGCACTTGCACAGAATTTGAGAAAGTTCTTTGCAGGATATCATTGAATTTTCTATATGGAGTGTTTGGCATCTTTAGCATCCTCCTTATGACTGAAGAACTCGTCCACAAAATCAATGTGATTAACATTATCTTGATATTTTGAATTATATGTCAATAGTTATCCCAATAGAAGAAATATAAATGAGTACTTGATAATGCATTACCCAAATTATTAAGAAGGATAAGAATTTATACTGACAGAATAATTCAATTTTAAGTGGAGAGTTGGAGTATTACTCCTTAACTTCCTTTCTGCTTTGCTTAGAATCACCAACATTGGCTGATGTGCCTGACTCTTAAAACTTTAAAAGCAAAAGTCTTCTACATTTACCATTATTAGGTATTTTGTTGTTGAAATGGAGAAAAAAAATGAAAGAATACGTAAGCCCCAATTTTTGTGACATTTAAACACATATATGCTACAAGATTATTTTGAATCATAATTATTACAACTTTAGATTCAGTGCTAATGCATCTGAAATTGTTTTCATTGTCAGAACATGCTGTAGGGAACGTGTGAAGGAAAAAAAAAATCAGGCATTAGCTCAAGAATTCCAAGACAAATAATCAGTTATTCTAATTTGAAATGCTTCACAAATGATAACATTTCAAAACAAACATAAAACAGATATATTTTGTTTACTTTGATTGTCCGTATCTGTTACACTGGAATGACATATACACGTGTTTTGTGTGTGTTTGCATGTGTATGTTAAGAGTTTATGTTTGCTAAATATACTTATGTAGTAAATTCCTAAGGAACTTGTAATTATGTCATCTGAAGGCTAATGATGTTGTTTAAAACACTATATTATGTAGTAAATATGACTGTGTCCTATCCACAAGTCCTTCTTTGTGTTGGAGTACTCATCCCTCAGCTACTGTGAGTGTTGATTGCCATCAGCACAAACCTGCTTCCTTATCCTAAGAAATGTTCCTGGCTAAATTGAATCACTTAAATCAACCAGAAATGTTTGCAGTTTTCTCCTTCCCTAGGCATAGCATGAAGCAAAAAGAAAACCCTGACAGATACATGGGTACAGAAATTTAGCCACCTCCCCTTCAAGGTGGGATGTCTTCAGATTCTTGGGCTCAGGCTGAATTAGGGGTCAGCTGAAATCAAGTATTTATATACTTTTTCTATATAACTAGAAAAAAAGTTATTGTCTTTATACAGTTTTTCTTCTAGTTTTTCTCCTCTCATGTTCCTTATAGTTTACACCTTACAGAATCTACTCAATTTATCACTTGCATAACAATCCTTGTTTTAGTCTCTGCTCCTAAGTCACCAGCACCTGTAAACAAGAATCCAAATGCTAACATGTGGATTGAGATTACAGCTGAAACCAGTTGGTTTCAAGGAATGGATACTTGAACAATTTTGTTTACTTTTTCCTTACAATTTTATTTTTTACTTAATGATCATTGCATCATTAAGAAATAAAGAAACTTAAAATTACAGGAAATTTGGGATAACATCTCCCATAGGTCTGTCCTGATCTGAAACCTGTGTCTGTTTTTTTAAGGAAGTGTATAATGAACAACTTGGAAAGATACTTATTAGTGACTCTCTCCAAGACAAAGTGCAGATTTGTTCGTTGTCCAGGGTAATAAATATAATATGTTTACTTGAGCTAATTTTGGGCAGGTTTTCTAGCAGGTTCTTTATACCTCTGTGTGTTTCTTGAGCCTGGAGTTTTCCTGTGAGGTAAGCCCTTAGTATGCTGTATATGGGGCCTTTCTGCGTGGTTCTATGGAATGTGGGTAGAAAGGGGAACTAGTGCAGACATGGAAGGCAGATTGCTGCTGTGTCATAGGTAATATCATTCTACACCTCGGGTTCTCTGGTTCGGGGTGTCTCCTGTATTTTACAAGCACAATCTGTAAAATAGACCTGTGGGGAATATTTTCCCAAGTTTCCCATGAAAAATGTCTTTTGAACCTTGTTAGACCATTAGGCAATAATAAAAGAAGGTGAAATATTGGACCCATCATGGTTCTTCACATCTCCTTAGATACATAGCTTCTCTAAGAAAATGAGTAAAGTGAAGTTCTGGAGATTATGCTAACACCACATCCACAAAATATGACTGGAGAAAGATAATGTAAAATAAGCATAAAGCTTAAAACATCACTTGAACTTAGATCAAGGCATATTGTTTTTTAAATAGATTTTCCATTAAGAATCTATTCTATCAGAGAGTTTAACAAAAAATGATAAAAATAAATTTCAAATGTTGTTAATAATGTATGCACTGAAATATTTCATTTTGGGGTAAAAGGCTCTTGTTTGATACACCAAAATCTGAAGAATTCTCATCCCCACCCATGGCAGGGAATGAAACAATTAGCCACAGGAATTCAGACATTGCATTTGGTACATTTTCCCAAGTTTGACTGAGGTGATAATTGTACGGTGCCCACAATCTAATGTCAGATTTTATCTAAATTTTTCTTTGACCTGTATTCTCCATTAGAATTCTTTACTAAAGATTGCAGGGAGGTTAGAAACATGATTAGGTTTCTCATTTTCAAAACATGTGAGTAAAAAGTCCGTGAAAGAATAGAAAAAAAAAAAGGAAGTGAGAGAAGAATGGAGGAATGGAGTGCACTAATGGAGAGAATGATTTCATCTAACTATAACTTGAAAATGAGCTTGAGGTTAAAATATCCCCTGCTTGAAAGTCTCTTAGGCTCTCCCAGTAGCAGAAATTTGCATCACCTCAGAGCACGTGGTCAAGGATGGTGCTTTCTGTTAACTCTTATTTATTATGTATATAAACAACATGTTATATGTTACTCATCTGCTTCTTAAGCTTGATGGGAACTACATTTTCATATCAAAAGTGTAAGAACCTATATAAATGAATTTTTGACATGGAATTGACTATTCTCTAGAGACAACAATGCTCACTTAGAATATTCTACCCACAACTGAGTTTCTTTGTGTACACATTAGTCATTTCCGAAGAGTCCTTAGATCATTTTCCCAAAATACATATGCTAAATTGTATCAATGACCAAATGCCTTATTTTGTATCAGAATGTGATCAAAGTCAGCCCTTGGAATGCTGTATTCAAAGATTTTTTAATAAGTAATTTTGATGATGATATGTATATCATATCATATATAAATGTCCTTTAAAATTCCTGTTTTACTCATCACAGCCCAGATACACAGATTATAAGTAGATTTCAATGACTTCAGTGAAAAGAATCAGTAAGTCTCAATTACTAATCTTGTATCCTGTCTCTTTTTACATCTTGACTTGGAACTTGAAGGACATGTTAGATTGCATTACTTCAGTTAGTTTTTCCCAAGTATGCCTAGTTATAAAGTACTAATGGGTTTTAGAGAATGCTAGGAGCTCAGAAGCATTTAGTCTGCATGGGCAGGCTCTGGAAATCTGAATTATAAATATGAATTCACAGAAGTCTTAAGTGCAGACAGTTTTGGAAATAATTTGCTTTTGCTCAACTGCTATTTGGCAAACTGAGATGGTAGGGTTTCAAAGAAATTGGTGACAAACATCACTTATGTTATTTGCTTTTCATTTAAATTAGGTAAGTAGGGAAATGAGAATGGTCTTAAAAGGAAAGAATGCCCTGTGTCTGGTTTGAATGAAGTATAGGAGACAGAGATGAAATGGTGAATAGAAGATTGGACAATAACTGTCCCCAGATTCCCAAGCGAGTAACAGGGACACTTTTTTTTTCTGAAAAAAGTATCGATCTAGGTTATGGATGGCAGTAATAAATATCACCGAGGTGTGAAGCAGTCACCAAAAGCATCCTTTATTCCTCTTCAGTTGACATGATCCACTAAACACCAACAATCAGCTGTTCAACCTCCTCAATAATTTTGTAGTCAAGGTCATATTTTTCCAGGGTGTTTAGTGTTGTGGTTGGCAGGACAGAATCAGCACACTTTTTAAAGTTGATAGAGATTATATGTACTGCATTCTTTTGATCTCTCATATCTGTCACTATCTTTGGAAAAAAACTGGTTATTTTGACAAGATTTCCTTTAAATTCTTGTTGAAGGTAGCCCACTTAAAAGTTTCATCTAATTTGTGCTGAACAATTCACTCTGTATTTCTAAATAGAAAGATGATAACCTTCAGATTCACCCTCTCCATGTCATATTTTCTTATGTAGTAATTTTATTGCCTGATCATAAAAGTAGTCACCCTGAGTCCCTACCTCTAGTGACTTGAAATGATCATTTTCATAGTGTTCTTTTAAATAAATGAATTAATTTCACTTTTGTTTTTTGCAATCCATGATTTATTTCATTCATATTATAAAGCATAAAATAGCTTTAATTTTCTTGAGTTTTATGCTACCTCAGAGTTATAAAAAGCAATGGAAGAAGATAGACTTATGAGAGACCTCCCATTTGTGATCTGAGAAGGGAGAAAAATGAGCAGAACTCTTATTTCAAAGACAATGTCATAATAGCAGGTTTAGAAAGGGAAAGATTTCTTCTTGTTAGATAGAATTAAGAACTTTAATAATTTGATAACTGGTAAAAGTGTGGTAGCAGGGTGCTTTACAGCTACCGTTTACCCAGCAGATAGAAGATAAACCAAAACAGATGGAGAGTCAGTATCTGTGAAAAATGCCTGGAGTAGTATGTAGGTGATAATTAATAAAAGTAATATTTAGAGAAAGAAAAGTCAAGGGTTTAAACTGATAGTGTTATTCATTGTAAGTATTAAAAGTTTGTTTGAAATTTGCTTTATAGATTTTCTTTTCTTTTTTTAAAATAAAGAACAGGTAAAGTTACCCTTTTACATTTTGACTTCTGAATAGTTGATTCATTTTATAAAAACCATCAGTACCACAACCCTGCTTGAATCAAGTCACCTTTATCACCAACCAGGCAGGAGCTCCCAGAGGTGGAGGGAAGGATTTGGGAGGAATATTAAAGCATCCCTGGTGCTATCTCTGACACAGGGTCTTTATAAGAGATGGAAACACTGTGCCTTTCCACTCAGCCTCAAGGTTATTTGCATTTCTGTGTTAATTTGTTGCCCATTAATGTTATCATTATCACCTTTTGCATAATAAAAATGCAACCTTGTTTTCAGCTAAATCTTATCATTTCTGTCCCTTTCTTCCAAATCTGGCAAGCTGTTTTTCAGTTTGATCAGGTCCCCAGGGGTTAAGAGGAGCTCAGTTTAACAAAATAAAAGCTTCAGAAATATTTCTAAAAGGTAAGCCTGCTGAGTCAGTCTTTATCTCAACATACATATTCAAGTGTAGGAGAAAAGAAAGAGAAAAAATTTAAAGGTTTTATTTTTTATATGTCATCACCCTCTTCCTTTCTGTGAAGTGAAATGGAGGGGGGAAAGAATTAATTCTTCACTTGGATCTATGCTAACAAATGTCTTTGTTTTCTCTCTGTAAGAGAAGATCACATTTTCTCTTTTATTTTGAGTTTTACAGGAGGGAAATAATTCACTATCTTGCATACCAGCCATTGCCCTCTTTGGTAATGATTTGATATCTTTTATCCCTGTTCCATGTTTATATCCAACTGAGTATTTTATGGTTAGTATCTATTATACTTGTTTAATATATTTTTTTAGTCGTTGATGGATATTATTTTATTTATTTATTTGTATGCAGTGCTGAGAATTGAACCCAGTGCCTCACACAAGTGATAGACAAGTGAGCTTCATTTCTGGCTTATTTAGTATATTTTTTACTGTTATTCTTCCACATGTTCCCCTGCAAAAATAAGAACTGATGAGTGCAGCTAAGTCATGATCAACAGCATGCTCTAACCTTGGATCACAAACTTCCCTTGCTAAAATCATTAGAACCACTGACAGCAATCTTACATGAGTTAGCTCACCACACATTTTAACAAATAGGCAAAGACCCCAAGTCAAGGGCACCTAATTTTCAACTTGAAGTTTAAGGTACTGTCACTTTCAGGAATCTGTGGCTGTGGCTCAGCATGGATGGTCTTAGGACCTCTGCTTTTGTACAGGGTTGAAACTTGCTTTAGAGCTAAGCGTATTTATTAATATTTTCTTCCTTTTTGATTGATGCAATGTTGAAAAAGCACAATTGCCCTTTATTATGAAAAAATTTGCAATACCTGGACCCTATATTTCCTCCTTTTCTCTTATCTGATTAATCCTGATTCTCTAACCCAAGCAAGGTTTTCCTCTTTGATCTTCACAGCCTCATCCTCATTATATTTCCCAACCTCATTCTGTCAGTATAGTCTCTTTCAAAGTTCTTACTCTTAGAAAGTTTTAGAAAGCAAAAACTGAAAATAAAACAGCACAAGAGCAACAACAACAAAAATACTAACCAAAATTCCATCGTAGCAGCTTTTTTATTTTTCTTTTTGGACTAATTATTTCTAAACACATAATTACAGGAAAATGCAATTATATTTTTCTACAATATGTTACAGCCATAGATTCAGATTCTTTCAGTCTTTATTATTGCTTGCTTGAATAGTTGCACATATTATCCTTTCATTATTGGTTGTTTTCACATTTCAATATTGTACACACTGTGCAATAAAATTTTTCATGGAATATAGCTTTTTTATTATGCTGAGCAATTTCCTTAAGGAACATTTCAATTGTTTATCAAAGTTTGTGGCAATTTTTATAATTTTGAAAGTTATTACAATTTTTCCTTTTATGTATTAATGTACAAACACTATAAAATACTATGTATATTACAAATATGGTTTTACTCAGATCCATTATAACTACCAAGAGGGAATAATTTTTAAACATGTTTTGAGATGTGTTTGTTTCTTCCACATAACTAATTTATATATTTAAATTGCTATTTAATTTGCCTTTTGTTCTTTTATCTAATCAATAAATTGCTTATCAACAAACATATTTTATTGATATAATTATTGTGCATTATTTTAATACTGCTATTTCTGTATATTTGTTGGCTAAAGTTTAAATATTAATTCAAGCAATAAAAATAACATCTACAAATTTACTTGAATATCAGTCTCTTGTATTCCGTTCCCTTTCTCCTGTGTTTCATGGACTCCACTACATAGAACTCCATATGCAGGAGTTTTGATCTGAGCCCCACTTCTAGGCAACCACGCCTAAGAAAGTTACCCTCCTTGGCCTCTCAAAAGATTCAGACCTGCTTGGGAGACTACCTGCTCTTCTCAGAAGTTCCATGTAAATAGTAAACCTTAAACATTCTCTCAGTCTGTGTGCCCTGAGGCACCATCTATGTGTTTACATTATCTGAGCCAAATTTAGAGTGGGAGTCCATTCTGTCTACAGGATGATCACACAATACCATACCAGTAAAGATGAATGGTCTCTTCTGGGAATAGGAAGGGATATTCCCTAAGTGTAAATGAAGAATGATTTCATCTACAACTTTTACTTCTAAAAATGAAGACCTAAACCTGATGAGACCTTCAGATCTTGAAGGTAGCATATTTCACACTTGGGGGTCCTGTGATCATCTCTTTAATGACTGGCATATAAAATGGTAGAGGAAAAGTACTCCATAACTATTCCAGATTAGAGCTGAGGTTGTCATTTTTACGTGGCCCATATCCAAAACTCAGCATATGCTATCATGTAAGAGGAATATATCTAGGAAAAAGTTCATGAGGACTTTATTATAAACTCAAGAAAGAAAATAATACTGTAGATACTAAGGTTCTTGAACAGACCTGAAATATTTGCAAAGAGCACTTGTCAACTTTGGAGAGGAGTGCTTGAACTTCATGGAGAAGAACTATGTAAAAGAGAAATCAAGTAACTATGTATCCAGTACCATGGTAATTTCATAAATTTTGGCAAGTCTGGAAATAATTTATGTGCACATAGAATTGTGCATTCAGTGTCAGGCACTAATAAGTTTAAATTGTATGATTATGATTACATTGTGTAAGCATGTGGCCAAATTACCATGTTATCAATGTAATCTACCCTGGTGATGTTAATCACATCAGACCTGTGACTGAATTGAGAAGTGAGTGGCACCAAAAAAAATGTAGACTTGGTATATTTGGAAAAAAAATATATCTGGAAAAGCAATTGTCTGGAGGTAAGATGTGTGTGTGTGTGTGTGTGTGTGTGTGTGTGTGCGCGCACATACATGTGTGTTCGGATTTGTGTTTGTTAAGCACAAAAAGTAGGAAACAACGTTCTTGGTTTGTTAGAGGTCTGAAAAAAAGTATTGAAAGATAGAGGACAGTAGGTACAAGGAAAGTGCATGGGAATAGGAATGGGAAAAGAGTTTGAGATCTTTGTATTTAATGTATCTTTGCATGGGTTTTAATGTCCATTAGAAAACATTACTCACAGATGACAAAATAAACAAGCTTACAGGCAGATAATTTGTTCAGCTGTCATGCATCTCTGTTTCTGACTACCCCATATTAATGCAATAATGAATAAATTAAAAAAATATCGAAGACTTCAAGGCAGTACGTGTGGGTCTACAGCTTGAACTTCGTATTCCCAGGACTGATCTCGCTGATGCTTTTGCCAAATATCCAAACAGCTACATTAATGATCAATGCTACAAACTCAATACAGTTCCAGTCAAAAGAATATCAGATGGTATCTTTAGGACAAGTTGGTTAAATTTGAAATATTTCACCCTAAAAGGTACAGAGATGCATCGTGTCTAGAGTCTGCATGATTTCCAGGTATGGGGTTGCCTTTTATATCTAGAAGACTTTAGCCAGCACCACCGCTTGAGAACTCAGAGACAGTTTGATTCATTGAAATGAGATCTTGCATAGCATTGCATCCTATCAAGGGAACCACTTCACAGCAAAACTGCATGGCAGGTGGCTAACGAGTGTGATTCACTGGTCCTATCTCATACTAATGCTTTCCCAAACAACTGACATGCTAGAGAAATAGAAACAGTTTTTTTAAGGCACAGATGAGGTAAAAGACTGATTAGGAAAAACTGCAAGGCTGAAATACCATTTGCTGGTGCATTGTTCAGTCTAAATCAGTGTCTAATATGTTGTGGTATATATCTCCAATATGGAGAAAACATGTACTATGCACTGAGAAGGAGAGGCAAGATATCCCAACTTACCATCTTTCACTATAACTCAATTTTGAATTCCATTTCCTGCCTCCTCTGCTCTAATCTCTACTGATCTGATGGTGTACTACTCCTGCCAGGAGACATAGCAAACATTCCACCAAACTTTAATGGAGGAAAATTAGATGAGTCAATGAGTAGCCATCCTGCCAGGAGTACTTGATCCTTCACATATGAAATTTTATTTTGTTTTGTTTTGTTTTGTTTTGTTTTGTTTTGTTTTGGGTACCAGGGATTGAACTCAGGGGCACTCAACCACTGAACCACTAAAACTTTTTATTTTGTACTGTGACATGGGTGTTTGTTATTAAGTTGCTTAGGCCTCACTAAGTTTCTGAGGCTGGCCTCCATCTTGGGATCCTCCTGCCTCTGCCACTCAAGCTGCTGGGATTACAGGTATGTACAAGCATGCCTGACTAACATAAGGGATTTTGTTATGTTCTGCTTTCAAAACTGGGGCAGGTAGTAATGTATTTGTTGTAAAGACCTTTCTTTAATGCATCTTTTGAAATGATCATGCCCATTTTAATGAAAAATATTTAAATACATTAGTTATGTTCTAGGAAGGACCTGGTGACCACAGGAACAATTAACCCAGTGGTGAGTGACAAGGTCACCTGTCAGATAAGATGTCAAGGCCTGTGGCAGGACTATTTACTAAGAATTCATTAAGGAATGGAATCTAGGTTCTGACCTTGGCGGAGATATGAGTTTTTGCACCTTAACCAAATTCTCGGACAACTAACATTTTCTGTGCCTCTGTTTGCTTATCAGTAAACAGTCAACAATAAAAGGACTTGCTCATAAGGTTTTGATAAAGATAAATGAATTAATACATTTTAAGCAAATTGAAATATCCCCAATGCATAGCAATAAATGCTTAATAATATTAGCTTTTATTGTTATGTTTTAATTGTTAAAAATTTAAGAAATAATTACCCAAAATTAAGTAAAATAAATGATAATATTTTCTTAGGTAAATAGGGAAAGACTAGATCCAAGGAATAGAGATGTAGTAAATTAACTTGTGATACACAAGTAATATTTTCATAGGAAATTCTCCATATCTATCTAGTAAGAATATTATTTCTTACTGAGACAGTCATCACCTGTGAAAAGCTAAAAGTCAAGAATTCTTAAAATATATTTCATCACTTATTTAATAAAAAGTTTTTCTTTTTCATATTTGAAAATAATTTGTAATTCTTTTAATTGCCTATTTCTCTCTTAGGGGTTAGGGATGTCTATACTGTGTCTGTCCATCACAATTTGGAAGCATGTAGTTTTTTTGTGATTTTACAGGTTCATAGCTGGGGGGAATAAATTTACCTCAAGATGGATTGTGTCTTGAGACCACTGATAACTAATCTAGATGAGATTTCAGACTTTGGACTTTTGAATTGGTACTGGAACAATTTAAGATTCTTGGAGCTATTGGGTTGGAATCAATATGCTACATGTGTGAGGACACTGGTTTTGAAGGACAATAGGTGTAATGCTATGATTTGAATGTTTGTGGGCCCTCTAAAATTCATGTTGAAACTTAATCCCTAAAGCAGCAGTATTAAGTGGTGAGATATTTAAGGAGTGATTAGGCTGTGAGGACTTTGATTTCATGAGTGGATTAGGAGGTTGGATGAGAGCTCCCTTCCTTCCTTAATACCTTCCTTCTTTCTCTCCTTCCTTCCTTCCTTCCTTCCTTCCTTCCTTCCTTCCTTCCTTCCTTCCTTCTTTGTTTCTTTCCTTTTTTCTTAGTACTTGGAATAGAACTGAGGGGTTCAGGCATGTGAGGCAAGCACTCCACCACTGAGCCACGTCCCCTGTTCTCCTTCTATCCCAGTTGCCATGGGAGGACACAGTATCAAGCACTCCAGAGGATACAGCAGCAAGACATCATCTTGGAATCAGAGCCTTCTACCAAATTCCAAAACTGCCAGAAATTTCATCTTGAACTTCCCAGCTTTGATGACTACAGAAAATAAATTTGTGTAGTTTATTTGTTTCCAGTCTGTGGTATTTTGTTATTGTAGCACAAGCAGATTAAGACAGACAGCAAAATGAACAAATAAAATATGAATTAGTTGTACCTGATTCACTCAAAACCTTCACCTGCTTACATACTTTCAGTGAGAAAGAGACCAAAATAGATGGCAAGTGAATGATCACCACATACTTTCATAATTTAATAAAGTGGGAAACCAATCTGTTGCTCCAGATTTGCTGAAGCAAATTAAAATAAAACAAACCAGTCTCTCTCCCCAATCATACCCGTTCTTCTGCAAATTGCTCTGAAAAATTATGGCTATGGAAGCAGGAATGTGTTTATGGAAGTGATGCATGATGTCAGCTACATCCAGGCCAAAACATCTGGTCTAAAATGATTATAGCTACTGCTATGTCCTTAGCCTGCCAATAGTAGAGACTAGAAATGGACCCTTGACATTGAGCTGTGCTTCAACATGGTATGGTCTGCTACCTGGAGACAGAGTGAATGTGTCTGAATATTTTCATTAAGGAAGGAGCAATGTTTTATTGTATCTGGAAAGAATACTTGATCTTCATATGTATTTAAATTTTTGCATGAGTTCTTTTAATATCACCATCAGCCAGGCACGGTGGCTCACACTATAATACCAGCAGCTGGGGAGACTGAGACAGGAGGATAGCAAGTTGAAAGCCAGCCTCAGCAAAGCAACTCAGTGAGACTCTGTCTCTAAATAAAATACAAAATAAGGCTGGGGATGTTGCTCAGTGGTTGAGTGTTCCTGAGTTCAATCCCCAGTACCTAAAAAAACAAACAAAAAATCACCATTAGTTGACTGAATTATGTGTTCAGAATTGTGGTATCCACATAACATTTCTTTTAACCAGGAAAATAACTTAAATAAATGAAGTGTGACCTTTACTGAGTCTCATAGTATTCTTTTTCTTTTTATTTAACACTGAGGTACATCTTCAGCTTCCTTTTATTTTTATTTTTTATTTTGAGTCAGGGTCTCACTAAGTTTCTTAGAGCCTTGCTAAAATTGTTGAGGCTGGTTTTGAACTTGCAATTCTCCTCTCTCAGCCTCCTGAAGTACTGGAATTACAGGCGTACACCACTGTGTCCATCTGGAATTCTTTTTTAAACCATATGCCTCATTGTTCTGAAGTAGTCTGATGCCACATTTAAATGTTCTTTTGAACAATAAATTATACTGTAAGTTAGGTGACATATTGCAGTTTGGGGATATTAATCTCCAGGAGGCAATATATTCTCTGAATTATTGATCAGTGTAAAGCATTACTTCTCTCAATACAGAATTCACTTATCTAGGAATAAAGAGTGGGAAATGGGAGTTTCTCCAATCAATACTGTTCCTAGTTGTAAAACACCCAAAAGTTTCTCTCACATCCCATCCATTTTGGATTTTGCTCTTTCAGAGAACTTAATTTTCAAGGGAAGGATACTGTCAGCAGGAGATGCAGCAACAGCTCCAGTAAACCCAGAGCTGAGCTCTTCACCCACTTTCTTTATTCATCTCATTTCACTTAATCAATACCCAAAGGAAGAGAGTTCATGAACCAGTGGGAGCGATTGATACTTAGTGTTACTTGAAGAGTTGGGACAAAGAAGCTTATATGTCTAAGGGTTGGATGGTCCTTAATACCCCCACAGACTTTGTTTGAATTTAAAGAACTACAAACCCCAATATATACATGATTTTTAACAGTGCATATTCTTCAGGAATGAAAGAGTATAACCCATTAGCAAAGAACTACAATAATCAACATGTATGCTGAAGGCAAAACACATATGGGATGGGGAGAAGAATAAGACAGTTACAAATACAGACTATAGCCCTGGGTTTGGTTGTAGAAATAATATGTATCATTACTTTTTCCATATTTTATATAAATATATATGTTGTATGTATTCCTCTTTCGTTTATATAGCATTCTCCCTTTCTTTTACTTTTCTCTCACAAGTTTTTACTGCCTATCTTATGACATATTGACAGTAATATATCTTAGTATTTAAGTTATAGGACACCAAAGAATGCATGCAAAATAAGCTAGAAAAGCAATGACCACCACTCAACAATGGAGATCAGGTGATATTGCAGATTCAATTTTGGAGACAAATGGTGCATTTTGTTACACAGAGACTTCTGTATCGCATTAGGTACAAGAATGATTTTGCCATCACACTGGTGAAAGAAGTCTAAATAAGGTGTGCCACCATGACCATGACAATATTTAGGTTGTGCTGGAATGTGCTGTGAGGTGTGGTTACACTAGAAACTGCTGTTCGTGGAAACCACTTCCTCCAACAGTTCAAGAAGGGTGAAAGGCAGAAGTGGAACTGCAGCCATAAATTCTAGGTGATACGGTTAAGGGAAGATATCACCCTGATGAGTGTTTCATAGGAGTTCTTGCTCTTCTTTTCAAATCCCACTGATGAACTTTCAATATAATCAGCAGCCTTGACTCACAAACAGATGCTTGGCTATTGTTATGGTTGGATATAGGTGCCCCACAAAGGTTCACGTGTGAGACAACGCAAGAAGGGTCAGAGAAGAAACCATTGGGTTAGGAGAGCCTTAATCCAATCAGTAATCACCTAATGAGATTAACTGAATGGTAACTGAAGGCAGGTGGGGTATGACTGGAAGAGGGGCATTTGGGGTGTGGCTTTGGGGTTCATATTTTATATCTGGCGAATGGAGTCTCTTTTTCTCTTTACTACTGATCGTTATGTGAGTCGCTTTCCTCTGCCACACTCTTCTGCCATGATATTCAGCCTCACTTTGAACTGGCTGTCTATGGATTGGGATCTCTGAAACTGTGAGCCCCTAAATAAATGTTTCCTCCTCTACAATTGTTCTTTTAGTTGCAGCAACAAAAAAGCAGACTAAAATAGCTGTGCATTCAGAGTGGTAGTGATTATACTTCCCTGTTTCTCATAACTTTCTCTCTCTCTTGCTCCTGGTCCCACTACGGCATCTGTTTTCTTGGACAATTATTTGGAAACTATATAATACTAAATTCTTTCTTTAATACTTTGAGATAAAAATCTTAAAAAATAAAAGAAAGATAAGAAAGCCCTGCTTTTCACGTCCTGCATGCAACCCAGAATGCTTACTAAAGAACTTTGGAGCCATCCATTTGAAATATAATTATAAGGGAGATAAGACCTCTATTCTCCAGTCTCAGAGGGAGGACAGAATCCCAACTTGATGGGTGACAGTGAGCAAACAGATATGTAGTAACAGACAGAAGCATTTGTAAACTCAGAAATTTCTCAATGTGCTTGACAATCCTGTCTATCTACCTTCCCACTAATAGGTACTTTTCCAGTATCTCACCACAACAGTAAAGAGTTCTCCAGATCTACATTTCAGTGGAGTTGAATTCAGACTGAGTTATGGTCTCCATGTCATGCTGTAAAACCTTTGTAAAACCTCTTTGGCCTATTTAGGTTTGCATTTTTCCTGTGCAATATTTGTGCAGGAAAATTTTTATACCACCAACTGAGCTGAGGTAGTAAACCTAATCAGCAGGAAGAGGTGGAAATGCTAATTGGAAAACTTTCTCATGCTTTGTTAATGCTCAAAGTAGAGGCCATGAATTTCATCACCTTCATAAACATCAGTGAAAACACTATTCTTCCATCATCAAAAATACTGTTGATTTCTTTCCACCATTTCTCTCTTTTCCTGCCCTCTTCCCTCCCTGTCTATCCCCTTCCTCCACCCAACTGATCTCCCTTCTATTTTTCATGAGGTTTCCCCCTTTCCCCTCTTATTTTGGTCTAGCTCCTGCATATGAAAGAAAACATTCAATTCTTGAATTTCTTAGTTTGGCTTAGCATGATGTTCTTTAATTCCATACATTCACCAGAGAAAGGCCATAATTTCATTCTTCTTTATAGCTGAATAAAATTCCACTGTGTGTATGTACCAATTTGTCATTGTCCATTCATCTGTTGAGAGTCATCTGAGCTATGTACATATAAAAAATACCAAACTGAATTTCACCTTTACATATATTCATAAAGCATCATTTTAAAAAAAACATAAATAGATAGAAGGAAGAATAGTTTAGTAGAGGAAAGGGAATGGTGAGAGGAAAGAGGGGAGGGAAGGTTGAAGTACAGAGGATTGAAGTAATATAAACTATCTTCCATGCAGGTATGACTGTATCAGAAAAAAAACCCACTATTACATATATCTATGTCGCACTGATAAATTTTTTTAAAGAATGGATGGTATAACTGTTTTGAATTAAATAAATGAAATCCACAATGTGTAGGTAGCCTATACATGAAAAAACTACATCAATGCCCTAGGATAGCAGCTATTCTTGCAAATTTTAGATGTAAAGGAATGGAAGGAGATTTTAGTGGAAATAATGAAAGACTGAATGCTCACCAAAAAATGCTGAGCCTATTTATAGGCAACATATTGCTTTGCCTTGGATTTCAAGAGGCAGTCTCTCCTAGCATTTAGTTCATTATACTGTGAGTAGTGTCTACTTTTCATCTCAGAACAATCTCAGATTTTAAAATAAAATATATGGCTATCCTATAAAAAGAGACTGTTTAAATAAAAAAAAAGAGTATTACCCTGCTTTAATATTATTTTTTTCTGAGTACATTCTTTGTTATTACATTGGGGATAGGGATTTAAGAAAGTGTATTCGTCAATAATATCTATAGAAATGGAACCAATAAAAGTGTGTGTGTGTGAGTGTGTGTGCTTGTGTGTGTATGTGTTTGTAAATTCCAGTGAACTGTAAGTCCTTATTCAGTCTGAAACAGAATTACTTCATCATTGAGGTGTACCTCTATCTTTTCCTTTATGTCTTAAACTGACTAGATGAAGCTCAACCATTCCATAGAGAGTAATCTGCTTCCCTCAAAGTCTACTGATTTAAAAGTTAATCACTTTTAAAAAATACACTCATAAAAACATCTATTATTTGACCAAGCAACTAGGTACCAGAGCCTAGCTAAGCTGAAACATAAAGTTAACCAGCATACCGAGTAAAGGTCAGCTGGAATATAATGAAAGTTTTAATTCTTCCTTGATTGAATAATAGAATGCAAATGAGATCATATCAATAATGATTATAATATTAGTTAACATTTCAGTACATTTTAGATAGTTATAATTTATCCTTACTTGCATTCAATGAAGTATTTTCTGCATTTATGTCCACTTTAGAGGAAAGCATTTGAGTCTTAAAGAGTTCATACAAATGGCTCAAGTTAATATATAGTGCAGACGTGGAGCAGTGCTTTAAGCCCATGCTTCTCAATGCAGGAATCACTAACCTTGCACAGATACTGAGCACATGAAATGTTGCTAGTCCAAACAGTAAAAATAAATAGAATATAAATTTTAATAACATATTTTATTTTCCCCAATTCATCAAAATTATTCTTTCAACATATAATCAATATGATAAATAAGATATTTTAGTGCTTTGTTATCTGAAGTTTTAAAAATCCTTTAAACTCCATTGAGAAGGAAAATAAGTAAGATATTATATTAATCATTTTATATTGATTATATTCTATTTGTTATTATTTTTTGATGTGGCAATTGGAAAACTTAAAATTGTTTTAGTGGCTTTCATTATATTCCCTTGGAAGGTAAGTCTGAGCACTTAACCTTCCTGGAGCGGGAGGGATTCTCTCTTACAATGATGTCTTATTCACAAGGTGTGACTCATTATCACTTCAAAACAATTAGCATGGAATATTTAATTGGATTACTTTATTATCACCTAATGTAGGGCAATGCTATTATCTTTCTACCACAGAATGGAGCAAAAGTGTTCTTCATTCAGATCTAGATGTAAACAGAAATTGAGACATAATTCCTTTTGGTTTTTATCTGTTAAAGCTGATACCTGGTACAAGCATTTCATTTCATTCACCAGGATAGGTAGACTCAACTTTAGGTTAATTAGTGTTATTTCTGAACTTTTATCCTCTTTGTGTGTATAAATCAAGATACACTGATAAGCACATTATTGGATATTGCCTAATTGTAACAGTAAATATGACTAATTATATGCATGGGTCAATGGTTACTTTGAAAACTAAACGTTTCTAAACAAATTATAGATTCAGGAGCTTTTATTTTAATAAGAATAATTGCTAGATCTGAACTTTGGGCTTTTTGAATTTTGAGTTTCCAAAGAAAGTATGAACACCAGAATTTCCTGAATATATTAACTTATTCAACCCAGCTTCTAAAATTCTGAATCAGAATTTTGGTACTTTTAAGAATTAGTAACTTCTTATTAAACTTATGATGATACCTGTTTATGGGGAGATTGTACAGCTTATTGAGCTTTAAAAAACTAATTAAAAACCACAGCAAGAAAGCAATAAGATTTTAGTAGGCACAGCTCAAAATAATTTATGCATTTTATTAAAATTGACAATAGGAATGCTTAACAGGAAAGTCATGAGTTTGTATACACTGAAGCCCAAATTTAGTTTCATAATTTTATTAAACTTTTTTATTTGTGTTTCTAATAGGTAGCCATTGTCAAATTACTTAACAGTAGTCTGACTGAAATGCAATGTGATTCTGTTTTTGTACTTATTATTATACTGCTTTATTAATTTAAAAACATTTGCATGTGAGTCATATTTAAGCAATTTAGGCATATTTATATTCCAACATTAATTGCCTTTCATACTTTCAATTTATCCTTTGAATAGAGTCAGGAAAATAGGACGCTCAGACCAAATCAAGCTTGCTTTTGTAAATTACAACATATTTAAACACTGTTATACTGGATTTTTTAAAGCATACTGTCTGTGGCTGCTTTAGGGCTATGGTGGGATACAGAACATTCCATTCTAAAATGTGCAGTGTAGGAATGTTGAATATTTCAAGTTGAAGGAACTGGAGAAACCCATAGAAGCAGGAAGGTTGCTCTCACCTTCTTTTTACCCTTCTTGTCTGAATCAAGTCATAAATCTTATGAGGAATTTCCTGACCTCCTGAAACAGGTCATAACACACTCACATGAGGGACTCTTCCCTGTACTTGAGAAAAAGGGGATCCTGATCTCTAAAGGCAAAGAGTCACAGAGAAGAACCTGAACAAACGGACCTTGCTAACACTTCCCTAGCTTACTGCAATAGTATTTTTTGCCCTAGCATATTTCTTCATAAATAGCCAGTCTTCATAAAACTCACTATCAATTGCAATTCGATTTAACTGTTTCTTTGGGTCTTCTTTTACTTATAAAGTCACTCAGGTGATATAAAACTTATATTAAATAAATTTCTATGCTTTTCTCTTGTTAATGATTCATTCTTACACCCTTATATCTTATCTTCCACCATGAACCTAGGATGGGTAGGAGGAAATTATCTTTCCTCCCTTGCAGGTTCGAAGGAAACATCAAGTATTCTGCTAGACACCCTTGGACTTTAACTTTTGAGATGTTTTCTGCCAAGCCCTTATCTAAAAAGCACCTGAGTTCTACCCCAAAGAGAGATTTGAATATCCACTTAGGTTATTATTCATCTCCTCTTTATTTCTACCTTTGCTTCCACTGCCTGTCTTTATCAAAGAAACCATCCTATGTTTTCCTAATTCTCTTATGTAATCATTTGTGTAGTTTAACAATTGAGAAATGCATATTTTGATGCATGATACCTGTTTGGAAGATACTTATTGAACAACTTTCAATTATAAGATAGGCAGAATCATTAAAAGGTATGTATGTATACATTCTCTTCTCTGTTGAAGGGGTTTACTGTTCCCTTTTTAGCTATGTTCATTAGTTTAAAAATGCATTATGTCGTTTTAAACAGAAAAATCTTAAATAGAAAATTCATGAAAGATCTGGGCTTGCATAATAGCTAATTCAATTATTTGTGCTGTATGGATTAGTCATGGTGACCAAGCAATCAATTGCTAAGACTTTTTCTTTTTCCTACTGATTAAATGATTTATTGAACAGATCATTTTAATTTCTTTTCATATTGATCTTCTGTAAATAAATATATGAGGTATATTCTCATATCACCTGAATAGCCTTTAAATTCTAGAATGCACAAATATATATATATATTTATACAATATGTATGTATATTCTAGAATTGTATACATATATGTAGAATTGAGTAGATACAATGTACTGGATACTACTGTGTTCGGCATTTTACATATGTGACCTCACAGAATCAATAGGTTAGAATGAATTGGATCTGAACCAGAGAGAAGTTGCAAAGGACAGAACTCAAGGAATCTCTTTTTATATCAGAATTATCTGACTCCTTATCTTCTGCACTTAAACACCACTCATATTGTTTCTGAATCACAGCTATTTTAGAGCATCTGGCAAGACCACCAGGAAATTTTAGCAAACAGAGCTATTAAGATAATTGTCTAAATGGGTTGGATCAATCAATCAACTCTTAGTTATTTAAAGGTTGCTTATTTGGCTCTTTATTCTCTCCCTTTTCTCTCTGGCTTCCTGCCTTTGGCCATTTCATTGCTCTTTAGCACTTTCATTAGCGATTTGGCATAAAAAGGGAAAAAAGATGAAAACTAAATGAGGCTATTTAATTTCCCGACAGGCTTAGCAAGTTTTAAATATTCCTTCAGGGTGGTAGGATGCAATTTGGGTTATATCACCTACTTATTCAGAAGGTCATATACTTTTTACCGCACCCTTTTTGCTGATGAGAAAATAGACATGGATAATTCCAAATGAACTTATTTGAAAAGACAAAATCTGTCCTTTCAAATGATTGCAAGTTTCGACAATATACTGGGTTCATTGATTATGAAATTGATTTTTATTACTGTATTTTTTTCCTTATTGTGTATTCACCTTACTTTTTTAAATCAAAGTTCTATTGAGAAATACTTTACATATCATAAAATTCATCCATTTCAATTGACCCTTCATAATGATTTTTAATATCTAAACTGTGTGGTAAAACAATTAGAATAAATATTTTTAAACCACTCTATCCCCTCAATAAGATCCCCCATAACCATTTACAATAAGACTTCAATACCATGATGAGTCCTAGGCACTTACTAATCTACCTTGTGTCTCATGAATTTACCTTTCAGAATGCCTTAAAAAAAAAAAAATGGAATCATACAGGACTCTTTCTCTTCTGTCTTTTTTGAGTTAGTGCAATGTTGTTGACATAAATTCATGATGTAACACATGCTTGTAGTTTGCTCTTTTTTGATATTAAAAATATGGCTTTTTGGCTTTTTATCTGTATGCCAATTATTTGGATAGATTCTCACTTGTGGCTGGTATAAATAAAACTATTATGAACAGTCACATGCATGTCCTTGTGTGAACATGTTTTCATTTCTCTTGGCTACATATTTATAAGGGAATTACTGGACAAATAGTAGTTTTGATTTTGTCTTTTTTTTAAGAAACTATCATACTGTTTACTTTTATACTACAATTCTTTTAGGCCCTAATATGAGTGATGCTATAATATTATTAATCTGAGTCAATATTTACATGAGCTAAGATTAAAAGGTTGATATTAAATATTAATAAATATTCATTAATATTATTAATAATAATATTATTGATACTATTAAAGTAAAATAATATTTATCTGAGCTATAATACAAAAGTTAATCTTTTGAATATTATTTGTGAATTCAAGTACTTGTAGTGGCAAGTACTTATTAATGGCATATAAAAATGTCATTGAATTCAATACACATATTATAAATAACATAATCTGGGAATGTCACCCTTTAAGATAAAATTTTAATAATTATCTCTATTTGAAATGAATTTGAAAGGAAAAGATTACCTACATACAAAATGCACATTGGAAATACCTTTAAGAAATTTGATATATTCTATGTGTGTGTCTTTGAAAACAAATAGTTAATAATCAAGCAGAGTATGTAAGTATCCACAAACCTAACCCTAAAAACCTAAAACTTTTGATCTGCAAATGGTGAGTAACATGTAAAACATAGCATCCTGCACATGAAATTATAAATTATGCAGAGAGACTCATTTGAAGCAATGAAGAACAATGCCCAGCCTCTGGAAACTGGAAAATATATTATACTTGTAAAAAGCACTGGGTGGGATTATGTTTACATGAAAATTCTCCCTAGTAGGACTAGTATTTTTTTTCCATATGAGATGCACTATAAACCTAAAGAATGGTTGAAAGTTATTTTTTTCTTTAAATTCACGTATCCTGGTTCAACAAAAAGTCATACTGAGATACTGAGCATACTTTTTGACCAAAATTTAAGTTAGAAATCAATCAAAATAAATTATCCCCCAAAACTCTAAATTAATAAAATAAATAAAGAATTTATTTATAATTATGAAAAATAATTTTTAAAAAATTATGAGAAATCAGAAAATAGTACAAACAGAATGATAAAACAAACATAAAAAACTAGAGTGTTACACGAACTCACATTACATGCATATATGAATATACCAAAAGAAATTTCATCTTTATGTATATGTAGAAAGTACCAATCACAAATAAATTAAGGAACTGAAGGAAGACCAGTTCATTAGAGGAAGGAAAATAGGTAGAGGGAGGAGTGGAGAGAAAGGGAGTAATACTGAAATTGAAAGCAAATTCCATGCTTGTATGATTTTGGAAAAATGAACTTAACTACAATGATATTAAAAATAAACAATAGACACTAATTTGAGATAACTCACTCACTTTCATTTTATGCTAATATATACAAAATTCTATAGAAAAGCATAGACTGCCTATACTGTCTTTGGGTAGGTAAATATAAATCAATTAAGAGAAAGCAATACTATTAGGAATAAAATAAATAAAAATTGAGTTGTTTTCAAAATGAAAGCCTTGTACTCTTCCAAATATCCATTTTAAAAAAGAGAAAAAAATAGTTACAGACTGGAAGAAAATATTTGCAAAGTATATTTAACAAAATGTAAACACAAAAGTCTTACAAATAAATGTAAAAAAGGAAACAGCACAAGAATTTGAACAATATTTTTGAATATAGCTAAGACATATCAATAATCACAAGAGCAGGTACCCACCATTATGAATCATAAGGTAAGACAAACTAAAACAAAAGATCATCTGAAAAATGTTACAGTTGGAAAGGAGGTGATGTGATTTTATTCTCAAATGTGCTAGCAAGATTGCAAAAAATTAAAATTTTAGAAAATAGGTATGCAATTTCTTACATAAATATCTTCTACATTTACAAATAATCATTAACTATATAACTTCATCTATAGTTAATTTACTAATATTTATAAAAACAAATAGCAAAAAGTCTAGTGCAAAATATTTTTATCTTATTTATCCATAAGAACAAGCAGCTGCTTTGCTTTCTAACTTCCATGAAGATTATTCTTTCAAGCTTTCATCAGCCTCTCCCAGAGCATTGCTTCCCTTCAGGATAAAGTAGTGGGGACTTCCATCACAATAAGTTACCTATCTGAATAAACAGCAACCAAAGTATAATAGGTATCTTCCACAGTTTTCAAATACAAGAATTGTGCTGACTGGCAAATTTCATGTTACATTTAAGTTTTATAATATATTTCTATAGAATAATGATAAATTTAAAACAAATATTCCTGTGCGCTAATTTCTTTAGGTAGCTGAACTATGGTTACTAAGCAAAAGTTCTAAAAAAGAGTATATTAGTAACATGAAAATACTGGAAATTGCAGTTCCTTTGTATTTTTTAAATATTTCCACTTTTCAGTTTGTACTTAAGTAAATGGTAGATATGAAATGAGAGTTTAATGTCATTCATGATGGTTAATAAAATGGTTCTGCTCATAGAATTAAATGTATTATTAAATAAATTGTCCAACTGTACCAACAGAGGTGTGCCTTTTGCAAAAACGGTTTTCCTTGTTTTAAAATGTAGAGGTTCTGTACACATACTGGAAAGAAAAGGGTTGTTTGAAATTTATATTTTTCAACATTTTTAACACAGTTTTGAGAAGATAAAAATGGATTCTCTGGTACATGAAGTACTCACATTGACCTTCCTCCTATTGACTCATGACTTCACACATTGGCTCACTCCACTCATGTTCACCTCCTGCTTCGTGTCCCCCGGCTTTTGCTTTATTAGTCATGGTGCATTTTTATCAGATGCTTTTCTAATTTCAGCTGTTTATAAGGTCAATAGCCTAGAAATAATAGGTTAATGCCCCCATGTAAATATATGTACAAACCATGCTGAAGTGATTTTCTATTCAAGCAAATAATGCTTATTTCCAAAAACCAAAAAAGCTATAAGACCAAACGACCTTTCATTTGTAAAGTCTTCTAGCTAATTCAGCACTGACCTCACAGTGTTGGTTCCATGCATCAAAGATTTAGTTTTTGACTGAAGTTTCCAAAGATATGATTGTTTTAGTTGGTGATAAATATGTTCTTTTCTCAGCTGGTCATCAATATCAGAGACAAAGAGAATTTATATGGCCTATAATAGTGCTTTTTACTTGTTATCTAACACTTTTATATACCCTAACTTGCACATATTACAGTGAGTCATATTACTTTGGCTTGTTCTTAAATAACATAAAGACACTAAGCAATAATTTCTCATTGATGGGAGAATTTTCTTTTTCTTACTTATTCTATTCTTCCTGTATTAGAAATATCCATGAATGAAATGGAAATATTCATACAGTAATTATATACCCTGTCCAACCTCTACAAAATATTTAAATTCATTTTTAAGGAAATATGCTTATTCTAAGATTACAGGTTTGGGTATTAATCCCTTGTTTGAAATTCAATGTGAACAAGTAGACAACACTGATTATATTAATTATATGAATGGTTTTCATACAATTTCATAGACCAATCTTATTCACACTTATTTAATATAATTTGTTATTGGGAAGATTGAAACAGAAATAACTGCCATAACTATTGAACAATGTCACAAAAAATTTTACCTTGTATTTGGAGTGATGTAGCAATCTTCCCCATACCCACCCTTCTTTGCAAATATCACTTAGGAAATTTTACTTTCTCTCTTCTCTACCTTGCTTCTATATGTAAGTGTTCATTTCAACTATATTAGACCTTAAATGAAAATTCATCTTCTAGATTTAGACACATGTTCGTATATATGATTTAGCCAAATAGTATTTAATGAGAGTATAATGCAAAGATTTAAGTGTCAGAAACATCTAAACAAAAATGCAAATTTTTTGATGTGTGTTGTGTGAAAATGATCAAGATAAAAATAACTTTCTGAACTTCCATTTTTTCCTGATAGAAAAGAAAATGAGTTCAGAAATGTTGTGGAAATGTTATGATATGATATGTGAACTGGCACAGAATTTGGAAAAAAGAAAGAGTAGATACATGATTACTGTTATTATTTTCATGAACCAGATCCTTGGCAATTGCTGGGAAAGCAGCTATCATCAGTGCTACCAAGAAATACACAGACTGAGGTGGCAAAATAGGTAGACAAATAATTATGATATATATGATATACTGTATGGTATTACCCCAAAACAAGATTGCAATACTGAGTTGCTGATTGGTATTTGATTTCACATATTTGTATTGTTCAAAATGTTCATAAAAGGAAATAAGAAATAAATATGACTGGAGTTTTGATCCACAAAATTAATTTTTACATTCATTTCCTGTCTTTCAGAAAAACAATTAAAATCCATTTCTACATCGTTATCAGAACAATATTGTCTTTCTCCATCCTAGTGACAGTCATTACCGTAGAAATGGTGATGATCCTTCCAAACCGTTTATATTTAGGAATGTAACTTTGGTTCCTCTTTTAAGCTTAACACATGTTTTGGAATACATACTTATGCTATAAAATTTGTGTTCTTACAGCTTACTTTTTAAGTTTTTATTAGTTCATTTTAGTTATACATATTGGTGTTCATTTTGACATAATTATAAGAGCATGGAGTATAATTTGCTCTAATTCATACCTCAGTACTTTCTATTTCCTATTCCTCTTCCCTCCCTCTGTTCTACCCTACTGATGTTTCTTCTATTTATTTCTATATTTTAAAAATTAATGCCTTGTGGATATTCATAAAGGTGAGATTGAGTGTAGTCTACTTATATATCTACATAGGAAAGTTTGGTCATATTCATTCAACCATTCTTCCCACTTCCAGTCCATTCCCCTTCCCACCAAACACCTTCCTTTGTTCCACTGATCTCTCTTCTGCTGACCTGATCATGGCGCACTATCTTCTTACCAATCTACATTACCTGCAAACTGATGAATGGATAAAGGAAAAGTAGTATGCATATACAATAGAGTATTACCAAGGTTATTAAGAGGATAGTGCACCACAATCCACTCAGCTTGATCACAGGATGCAATACTACTTCCATTTACACATATCAATAAGTGTAATTCACCACATAAATACAATTAAGGACAAGAATCACATGATTATCTCAATAGATTCAGAAAAAGCACTTGAGAAAGTCCAGCACCTTTCATTTTTAAAGCACTAGAGAAATTATGGATAGAAATAACATTATAAAAACTATAATAACAAAACATCATACTGAAAGCATAAAACATAAAAGCATTTTCTCTAAAAATAGGAACAAGAGAAGGATCTCTACATTCATGACTCCAATTCAACATAGTCCTTAAAACTCTAGCTAAAACCATCAGGAAAATTAAAGGAATTAGAGGAATACAAAGAGCAAAAGAAAAAGTGAAATTATTTCTTTTGGCTAATGACATGACCTCATTTAGAAGACCCTAAAAACTCTACCAGAAGACTTTTGGAGCTGATAAACAAATTTAGTAAAGTATCAGGATACCAAATGAACATACATAAATGAATCACTTTCCTATTCTCCAATATTGAATCTGTTAAAAAAGAAATAAGGAAAACTGTTCCAATCACAATAACCATTAAAAATTAATAGAGCTGGGAAAATAATAAAGAAACTGAAGAAGATCTTAGAAGATGGAAATACCTCCCATGTTCTTGGATAGGCAGAATTTATATTGTCACAATGATCATACTACCAAAACCAATATAGAGATTCAATGCAAGTCTCATATAAATTTCAATGACATTTTTCACAGAACCAGAATTTTTAAAACAATGCAGTTTTAAAATTCATTGGAACAAAGGAGAACTCAGAAGAGTTGAAGCAATTCTGAACAAGAATAATGCTAAAGGCATCATAATACCAGACCTGAAAGTATAATAGAGCTGCAGCAACAAAAGTATGACCATATTGACACCAAAGAAGGTATGAAGGCCAGTGGAATATAAGACAAACCTACAGAGAGGTAGTCTGATACCCAGAAAAACTACCAAAAACATATGCTGGAGAGAAGATAGTCTTTTTAACAAATGTGGCTAAGAAAACTGGATATTCACATGAGAAAGAAGGAAACTTGATGCCTCTCTCTAACCCTGAACAAAAAGTCAACTCAAAGTGGATCGAAGACCTAGAAATTTGACTAGAAATGTTGCAACTGCTAAAAGAAAATGTAGACCAAACACTCCAACATATTGGCACAGGCATCAACTTCCTTTACAACACTTCAAAAGTGCAAGGAATAAAACTGAGTCAATAAGTGGGACTGCATCAAAGTGAAAGGCTCTGTACATCAGAGGAAATAATAAAGGGCAGGATGACAGTCAAATAGTGAGAGAAAATCTTTGCCACCTTCTCCTCAGATAGGAGATTAATATTCAGAATATATTTTAAAAACTAAAAAACCAATGCCAAGAAACAAACAACCCAGTTAATTAGTGGGAAAAAAGCTAAAGAGATAGTTCTTAAAAGAGGAAATACAAATGGCCAATAGATATCTGAGAAAATCTAGCAATCAGGGAAATGCAATCAAAACTACACTGAGATTTCATCTCACTCCAGTCAGAATGGCAACAATCAAGAAGACAAATAGTACTAAATGTTGTCAGCATGTGGGGATAAATATGCACTCATATATTATTGGTGGGATTGCAAGTTAGTGCAAATACTCTGGAAAGCAGTATGGATATTTCTAGGAATGGAACCACCATAACATCCAGCTATCCCACTCCTAAGTATATATCCAAAGGATCTAAGTTCAGCATACTAATAGGAATTCAGCTACACCAATGTTTATAGCAGCTCAATTCCATATAGCTCAGTTTTAATTTTTAAGTAAAAAATTATTTGGTGAAATATACTTTTGCTACATTTCTATTTCTGATCAGAAAATGTATGTATGTATATATATATGTACATATAGATAGATACATATATATATATATATGTATCTATCTATCTATCTATCTATATTTCTCTTTCTATCTATCCAGGTCTGTGCACTGCAGGGTACTCAAAAGTATGTTAATATAATTTATCTTTAATTGATTCAAGTTGATGAATATTGTGCTGTTTTCTATTTTTCAAATTACAGAAAAACTGTGCAAAGTTGAACATTTTCAAAACCTACTTTTCTATAAACTTTTGTTATTGATTCATAATTTAGTTGAAATTTTCAGTTCATTAGATATTGACAAACTTCTTTTCACAACTTTAACACTTATCAACCAACTGTATACAGAATAAATAATTATTCCCCTCTACTTCCTCTCATCACTCTTCCATATTCTTAATGCTATTGAATGTCTTAAAACACATATTTCACATATTTTCCCTTCTGTTTTACATGTTCAAGATAACATATAAAATTCATTTCTTCTTACTGTGGTACATTTTTATAGTGATTTTTAAAATTATTATGCAGATAAGTGAAGATATTTTGGGGGGTATGCAAACATGTTAATTCATCTCCACCCAAGTATTATAAATAATAGTTTTGTTTTTATTTTGTTTGTGGTTCTCTTGTTTCTTTTTATATTTTAAAGTCTACTAAAATGTTTCAGATGTCAGGTGTACATCTCTATCATTCAAGTTTAAGAAGGAAACAGAAGCTAGTATAGTTATTAATTTTAACATGCAATTGGGTTATATCTCAGTATAAGAAAATGCAGTAGTTATATGTGTCGCCTTTCAAAGAATACAGATCAGTGTAATCCACATGCAATTAAATAAACAGCACCATTTCCAATATCACCAAAATGTTTCATGTACCTTTCCAGATGTTGTTACTGATTTGGAAATACTCCTGTTTGCCATTTTAGCTACCTATTTACATATGGTTCTCCACTTACCATGGTTTTTTGTCTTAATAAACTCATTGCAAGTTGAAATATCTTAAGAACGACTTTTACACACTTAGCCTGGAAACATCATAGGTTAGCATCACAGTTCACTGTAGAGTGTCAGATGTTTACCTTCCTGGCCGACTGGGAGCTGTGCCTTATTGCCTCTTCTCTGTATTTTGTGAGGGTATTACATGCATCTTACTTCAAAATATCAGACTTCAAAATTAGGAATTGGGTTTCTATTGAATGTGTATCACTGTGGCCCATTAAAAAATCAAGAAGTTTTAAAGGCAAAACACTGATGCTTAGGGGGGCATACAGAGATTTGGAGAAAGAGGGTGGTTCATTTGTTAAAACTGTTCATGCTGATGATTTGCAAGGGTCATCAAGAATATTTGAGAGGTGTGACATATCAGTAACTAGATCAATATGGAGAAATTAACTTTCAATATGTAATATATATGATATAAACAAAACCATATCCATATCAACAGATTTTAGCAGCTTTAAACTTATTGGGGACAGCATGAACACAGATTTATTATTATAAAGTTTTGAATTTGGACACAATTTCTTCCATACCCATTGAAATTTAGAGGACATATTCGAACTTTAAAGATAAAGTTTTAACTGCCTATAATTTTTAGATTACCACTCTATCCTTTCAAAAATTTTAAGCAGCAAGGTGATGTAATTATTCTAAACCAACCCCAGTTTTCAAAAGTCAAAAAGAGTTGAGGATTTTCAGAAATGTGTGACATGACAGCAACCTTGATAACTTTTTACTTGTAATGATTTACTCAAAGAAAGTGGAGAAAAAAGTAACACCTGCAATGTTAGCTCTAAATCTCTTTAAAACATAGACCCCACATAAGATTTTAAAAGAAATCTGAATTATTTCCAGTGTGACCTCATCCTTTGTTTTTCAAACAACACAGATTATCGGAATTATCCCCAAATGAAGCTGGATTTTCATTTTATTTATCAATTTCTTGTGATCATACAAGCTTATCATAAAGAGAAGAGCAATTATGATACTCAGAGAAGCAAGAGCAGTCCATGTCCAAAACAACATCTGGCTTTGTCACATGTGGCAAATTCCAGATGCCTTTTCTGGATTTGTTTCATTTTGTAATCACAAAACTTAAAGCACAACACAGTTCCACTAGCAACTTTTATGCTTGTCTCTTTACATTCTTTTGGTAACCCCTTTTCTTCTAACTGCATTATATTCAAATATATTCAAATATTTTTGTATGAAATAACACTGGTAAAATTTTTTTTATAAACTATAGAAGAGATTATTCTTCTGTGCAAGCCTTATGTTAAAAGTTAATTTCTTGACTTAATGATGAGCAGTAATTAAGAAAGCAAACTTGCCTACATCAACATGAATTAAAATTCTGAAGTTAATATATTTGTTTTACCTACTCAACTGCTAGGTGTTATTGTGCCTCCCAATAAATAAATAAGAAACATAAATCTCCCTATCACTTTTTTATATTTGCAAGATAATCAGATGAAAAATGTTAGAGGTTTAAAATTTCTTACAATTCTAAGTGCCACCAATAATTCCTTCTTTAGTCTAATGAAAGGAGGGAGAGGAAGTATGGATTCCACATTGCTCCAAATCACAAGTGCTTTTTAAATACTGAATCATATACACATGAGTGTGAAAATGGGGTGATTTATTAGCTCTTTTGTTCAATATTAGGTTAATGTTTCAAAAATAGTATATTTACTACTTAGGATGTTATTTTCATGCTTAAGTGTAACAAGTGAATCCCTTCATATATGGCTTTGTGCTGCTTTATTTACTTTTGACCAAAAGTGGATTGTATGCACAATGGTAGTCCTTTAAGGTATATTGCCTAGTGACATCAAAGCTATATAAGCTTGTGTAACACACTCTGTGATGTTCATTGCTGTGACCCATATAGCTAAATCTTAAAAACTGGTGAGGGGCAATGGGGGATTACAAAAGACTAAAAAACATTTACAAAAAGAAAGCTGGGTTAGGTGGAACCCCGACCTCTGATGGAGGAACAGTGACCCAAAAGTAGCACAGCACAGCGTGTTTATTATATAGATTTTATTATAAAAAGGTTATTTGTGGGGAAGTTTCTGCAAAGCAGGCAGGCTTGACGATCACAGCAGCACTTGCAATTGTATTATTTTGTTATACTCAGAATTCTCTATCCTTAGCAACTGGTGTCTGAGATCAGGGTTAAGACTGACATAATTCCATGCCTTGCACAGAACTTTCTCAGGCAGGGCAAGGGCATCACCATAGCTTCTGGGAAATCTTGTCCTGTACCTTTGCACAGAAAGTTCTCACAGAAACAGCTCCAAGGCAGTCAAAAACCATGGTCTGAGTCACTGCTTTCCACATCTCCTCCCTTTATTTTTAAAATGCAACTAATGCATGTCTAATCTGAAGTGCTGGAACTGAGATCAGATGAGTTTGCAGCCGATTGTGAGAAAACAACACAGAATTAGGAGCAAGGAAATAAGTCCTAAGAGATACAATGCAGCATGTGTTAGCATTTTTCAAGGATTAAATCCACTGAGGCTATTTGACAATTTTTCTGCTAAGCTGGCAGAAGATAACATGGTAATATGGCTTCCTGAATGGCTTGGATGTGATGGTGCATTTTCAAGAGATCTAAACTAATATTGTTTTGATTTCAAATTCCTAATAGATGAACCTTTATCTTTTCCCAATCCCATTGGGAGATATTATATGGCACAGGTGTTAAACAAATAAACTGATAAGTGGCATGTTATCATAATCGTTGCCTGACCTTAAGACTTTGCATCTGATCACAAAGTCCGTTGCAGTAGCCTCGAAGGCCTTCAACTTAGCTTCAAGTTTATTATCAATAGCCTCCTGATTTCAGAGGGCTCTTGAACTATTTGTGCCAAAGTGTTGGTGATAGCAAGAGCTATCTCTCTTTCTTTTTAAATTTTTAAAAATAATCAGCTACCTGTCCTGTGCTCAGTCTCATTCTCCCCTCTGATTAAGGGAAGCCTTGCTGCTATAAGAGGAAATGGACGATGACCACTCTGGCTGCTGCAGGCTAAGAAGGGTTGATGTAGAGCAAGCAGTTTGGGTTTCCCTGTTAGGAATGTCTGGGGTCAAGGGTCTATTGTAAAAGTCTGGATCAGAAAGAACAGGTTGTAAAGTCATCTGAAAGGCGGTGTTTCTAAGAGAGAAACAAGAAGACATGAGGATTAAAATAAGATTAATACAAAATAAATGAATAGGATAATGATTACAGAGAGCAGCAATTGTTTCACCAGAAGGTGCAAGAGCTAAGAAGTTATTTCCATGAGAAGGCTAATCAGGGTATGGCCTCTATTTGAAAATAATTCTTAAAAGACATTAGTTACCTTGTCAGAATTATCGGGAATAAACACAACACTCAGTTTTTATGTCACAGATGCCTCCATAAGGTGTAGTTAGGAGAGCTAATGTCATCTGATTTTTGTTAAATACCTTTTTTTAGTAATATCTTCTGTATTTGTTAGAGTTCCTTTCATATTTGTCACTTAGAGCTGGATAATCATACTACCAAACCTAATCAAACCCACCTGTATACACTGGGAAGATTTGTAGACCTTAAATTGACCAAAAAAAGCTTTTGACTCTGATAGAATTTTTAAATAGTTATTAGGCACTCATGCCTCAGAATCCTTCTTTCATAGACTCCAGCTTTATTTACTCTTGATGGGGCTGACACAAGTGGACATCTAAGTTACCTTAAAAGACCTATTGTCTTTTCTTTTAAATGCCCAGGTTTGGCTGTTTTGGTTATTGCTTGTTTTGCTAGGTGTTTAAGATAAAGCTGGTCAAAATAACCTTGTTCCTATCTACTGTTAAGAGTCAGCTGAGTTTCCTCAGCAGGTCACTCTTGGGAACTTGAGAGAAGCCTCTTAGCACCTCTAGTGCCATCCACTAAGATAGGGCAGTGTCTTGTAGACCATGTGACTTCCCTTGGAAGCATTAGGGACATTTCCCTCTGCAATTACCCTCCAGTTTGCAGCATGCACACTGGTTGACTTCCTCTTTTCCAGGGTCTCATTTATCCTCCTGATCAGAAGAACATATGCTCCAGAGTTGTAAAGCCCACAGAGAAGTCCCCTTGTTTCCAGGGTTCAAGCTGACTCAGAGGGCAAGAGCCAAATATTGGCTATTTTCTTCTTGGCTATTTTACTTGCTTAACTTTAGTTTCCAAGTTTTTGGTTTTAAACATCCAGCAAGCCAGTATCACCAGTCTTAATGTAAGAGTACTGGGATTTTAACTTTAATGAATATAACTTTACTGTTATTTACCCCTTCCATTTACTTGGGGTCAGTATTAGACCTGGAAGTTAGCCGTTCATCCTGTTTGTTCTATAGGTGATGACCCATTATTTCATATTAACTCAGCTTGTTACATTAGAAGTTGTACTATTGTAAGGCACTAACAGATAATACTTATAAAGTTTACAAGGAAAATGCAAAACAAAATTAGCAGGAGTAAAAACATATTGAGTTTGTATAATAACTTGAAATAAGAAACATAATTTTTATAATTACAAATCTTTAAAATTTAGTTAGAATAATATCAACTTAGTAAAATGTTCTTCAAAATCTTATATTTTAAAAGATTTGTATACTTGGAAGATATGAATATATCCAGTATACAAAGAAACCAGTAATAGCACCACAATTACATGGATGTTTATATATTAACTAAGATTAGCATTTAGAGAAAAAAATTGGAATCTGGAATGTAGTCTAATACTCAAAAATAACTGTTGTTTGATTACATTTGTATAAACACTAATTTCTTTAAGACTACTTTTTCTAAATAATAAAACAACAGACACAAGAAATTATCATTATAGATAAGAACAGAATAATGTTTTAAGAAAACCTTATTACTTTAAAACATAGAAGATTAAACATTGGTTTATAACAGTACATTAATATTTGACCTTAGGAAAAAGCCTTAAATAGCTTCAACTGATTGTGCTAATTATACATAACCAATTTAGTTGCACACAAACTTTTTGCAATTTACCCTCCACAAACCTTATGTAACTTACTTAGACATTTTGTAGCTTTTTCTTCAAAACACAAAAGACTTTCTCATTAATAAACTTTTTTTTTACTTTCTATATTAAAATATATTTTCATACAAGAACTTTCTTATATCTCTTTACTTGTAGTAGAACCCTTCTTAAATTTACATTCTGAAACAAACCTTATGAAATTTCTGAATTTAGACAAATTATTCTACTTTAATAAGATCAAATATTTTGTTTTCTATAGTACCTCAATTGAAACCTAACTAAAACCTTTTGAATTCTTTGTACATAAAATCACACATGACTCTGTTTTTAGTGAAGACACAGAAAAAGCAATTGCAAACTTTTTCCATTTACCAATTTATGAAAACACATTTAATGTTTAAATATATTACCTTATGGAATTTAAGTAGTTTAGAGTGCCTGATTGTAGAATTAGCAGCTGATGTTTTAGCACTTTAAATTTGTGGATTAATCAGATGTATCCTTTAACAAATACATTTATGAAGATTGATTCCATTTATGTTACATTTAATTTACTCATTTTAAGCTGTAAATAGCAGGATATTAGACAAGTTTCCTTAACACAATTAGCCATCTCTTTCCTATTAAAGAAAATGCCTAGAGGCAATGGATGTTACATTTTAAACATTTTATATAAACTAACACTTTATTGTCTGACCACCTAGAAAAACTTGTGAGTTAGTAATTTTCAAAGACATTTTTACTCTCATCTGTTTACCTAATTTAATTGAATTTCTTTTTTAAGTCACATGAATTAAAATTATTTGCATCCATTTCTTATTTAAATTTTGATTTATGAGCACTCATTTATCTATATGGCAATTTTGATAGCATGTTCATGATATATGGACACAAGCACATACATAGACACAAAAATACAGTACACAGATGGGCATATACACATAAAAAAGACAGGAAACAAAGATCTTGTAGCTTGTTGTAGGTGGATCTCCACAGGTAGGAGACAAAGTTACAGATGTTAATTAAAGCCTCTATTACATTTCAAAACAGAGTCTATCAGATTATTACATTATGACTTATATATAGGGCAGGCCTGTACTGTTAGAAATGCTAGGTGTAAAGTATGACAGCCATGGCAGACACTGAAATCAAAGGTTCAGGTGGCCACTTGTCCTTAATGGCTATCAGGTTCATCCCCAACACTACCATGTCTATGTCCCACTTAGGATTTTGTAAGAGAATATTTTCCTAATGTATTTGAGAGCTAACCTTTGAAAACTTAGCCTCTGAATAAAGACAGAGTGTAAAAACCTCTGTAGGTGGATAAAATAAGACTGTTCAGAAAAAATATATTAATTTAAGCACAATGGAGCAAATGTGAATTCACCGTAAAACAATTTTATGAAACAGAAGTTCTTAAAAAAAAAATAGTGACTCAGCCATATTACTCTGGAAAAAGAGCATGCAGAACATCTTTATCAGATCATAGTATACTTTTGGGTCAAATTAGAGTCGATCCAGATCTTTAAAGAATGAGAGAATCCTGAAATCCTCAGGTATAGATTCTCAAGGAAAAGAATACTTGGATATATCAGATCATTTCATTTTTCTGCATGTGCTGTAGTGTTTAGGGAAGAACTTGATAGGAAAGCAGGTGGTAGAGTGCAGAGCAGATAAGATAACCAGTCATTTAGGTTCCACAGTGGCATGAATTTAAAAATTACAACACTTTTTCTTTGATCTTAAATAGGTTTTGAATAATTGCCTCTGCAATTTACATTGTAAATGCAAGCCTAAGAGAGATAGATACCTGCCAGAAGTTAAGAAGTAAGGAAAGCTTCTGTTTTGAGTTTTAAAGGCAAAACCTCTTGCATAGCGCATTTTAACCATTTTTTTTCTTTTGTAAAATCAGTCTATTAAGGTATGCTGCTATAGTTTATGATTTTTCTGGAACCCCCCCCCCCCCGTTTATTTTCCATTTCTTCCAGCTTTACACATCACTCAAGAATTTGTACATAAAGATTTCTCTCTTTGGACCTGCATGTCCCATGTTTTACACCCAGCTATATACTATCTAACTCATATCCTCAGAATAATCCCTTCATCTAATCCTCAAAGTTCCCCTGTGTCCTGTCCCTATTCAGGTGTCAATTAGCAGCGACCGGCATGGCCCAACCCTAAAGACAGCAAGGGGCAATGGGGGATTAAAAAGACAAACAAACATTTACAAAGAGAAAGCTGTTCCAAGTGGGACACTGACCTCTGATGAAGGAAAAATGACCCAGAGCTAGCACTGCACATTTACTATATAGGTTTTATCATCCAAAGAATACTTGTTGAAAAGTTTCTGCAAAGCAGGCAAGCTTGAAGGTCACAGCACTTGCAAGATACTGTTATTATCTTGTTATGCTCATAATTCTCTATCCCCAGCAGCTGGTATCTGAGCTCAAGGTCAAGACTGACATAATTCTGTGCCTTTGAACATTTTAATAAATATAAATGGAAAACTAATTTTTATAATGTTGCATTATGATATAGGTGTTAGGTATTTTTATAATTTTGGGTTCTTTATGATATGGGTATTAGTTTTGATGACCTAAAAATCAAAACTTTGTTATTACAATCCATTTCATACCTTGTTTTGGTATTCTTATTAAATATGTATCATCATATATTCTCAAACTATTATTGTATAACACAATTTTAGAAGGGACCCTAACATTTTAGTGTATACACAAGGAACCAATAAGGGTGAATAGAGTTAACTAGAATTATAAATCACAGCAGGGGGAGGTAGAGAGCAAATCCAGATGAATGAATGAATGAATGAATGAATGAATGAAGAAAAAATTATACTTGAATGTGTTACCAATAGAACCCAAACTGCCAGTGGAACTTAAATCAATTACAAAAATTACTGAAATATTAAATGTGTATTCTATTTTTTATTTTAAAGAGAGAAGTATCCAGGTGTTGTAATCCCAGTGGCTCCGGAGACTGAGTATCATGAATTCAAAGCCAGCCTCAGCAACAAGAAGGTGCTAAGAAAATCAGTAAGACCCTGTCTCTAAATAAAATATAAAATAAGGCTGGAGATATGGCTCAACAGTTGAGTGCCCCTGAGTTCAATCCCTGTTCCCGCCCAAAAAAACAAAAGTTCCCAAATTTGATGAAACAAAAATTAGTTTTTTGCTATATGTATCTATCAAACATGTACATGCAAGTTCACAGGAAACACTCAATATATTTGAAAAAAGACATAATGCAATTTCCTAGATAATCAAAAACAGAAAGCACTAAAGCAAAACTTAGAAAACTGAATTCACATACAGCATTAAAACATGTAAGCAATTGTAAACCCCTTGCACATTTATGCACATACAACACATATGCACATTCTCCTATGATTTTGTTAGTTACTTCAAGTGAAGAACAAAATGTCCTGTATTGTATTAAATTTTCTAGGAAAGATTAATAAGGAAGACATTTTATATTTCAACAACCAACTCATTCTAGTATATACTATTGCCACTTACAGACATGGATGTGAAAAACAATAAGGAAGATTTTATGCAGAAATATTATATTTCAATTATAACATGGGAGAGAGATCTGATTCTGCTCCTAACACAATGAAGATAAGTGAAGATTTATAGATGTGAAGCAGGTTGAGGGTGGTTGTGGATGAATAATTACTAAAAAAAGATATCAGATTTGGGAAGAATTCTTGCTACACTGACCAAATACCATTTTGCTGATAGCAGGTTCTGGGTAGATACCAAGAAAAGAAGAAATCTCTCTAAACTACTATAGCAGGTTTCTTGATAAAACTGGATTCTGCAAGATGGACCAGAAAACCCAAGGCTGCGGCCTCCTTGAAAGGAGGGCTTCCTGGGAGCCTGCCTACAGTTTGACCAATGAAAGAGTATCCTTAAGCAGTCCCTCTAGAAGAAGATAGAATTTAAATAAAATCAATACCTACTATTTGCAAATTTGAAAGAAAATAAAGTTTACTGTTAATATTATTAAAACATCACATAAAGTGAATTGTAATAATTTCATCTTCTCTTTAAAACAAAAATCATGTCAAGAACCCTTGCTAACAGTGTACTGGACACGCTAATGACACACTGACCAGTTCAAATAAAGGTTGAAGACTTGAAATGCACATAAGTGTTATTCTGTAATTTGCAAATTGTATAATTCCCCAAAGAATAAAAAATTCCATAGATTATTTTACCTAATAAGGTTATTCAGCAAGTTCCAAATACTAGCTCAATTTATGCCACACATAAAAGGAATGTTATTGACTTTCTTAACATTTTTGTTTGTTAATCCATGTGAATGCAATATCAACTGAGAGTATTCAAAATAATCATTTACTTAAATGTAAAGATATAGCTTGAAAGAAAAATAGGAATATCTTATCTATAGTAGATCTTTCTATTATACTTACCTTTAAATAATTACCTCATAACATTTTTAGGGAAACAGCCATGTTCATAAGAAATACTCCCTTAATATTTTGGAAATAATTTTTTTTTCTAAATGACTATCAGTAGACATCTAAATAATCAGGAAAACTGTTCCCATGTAAATCAAACTGAGTATTAATGTTAAGCAGAACTAAACTTTCTTCCAAGACACTGTTGATACCAGCTTTAATGTAACCATTAAAAATTATCAGAACTACCATTCCTTTAGCATGAATTCAAAGAACAAGTCCCCAGATTTAAATAAATTGAGCTCAGTTTGCCTAATGTGCCCTAAGTGTGGTGTAAGTCATTAACAGGTTGAGATCAAACATCAAATTATGTGCTTGACAGTAAATCTCTGCTGGCAAGAACAAAATTTAGAAGCTTAAACATGTGTGGAATTGAAAAGATAAGAGTTTTTCCCTGCAGATACATCTTTCAGGATGAATAAAAATATTTGAATAATCTGTTAGAAATATATATCTATAGCTTTAAGCAAGATGTCCCAAGCTACCCACATTTAAATATTCCAGAACTGTGTGCATAAAATAAATTATTGTTTAACAATGACAAACATAGAAAACATGTTTTTATACATTTTACTTGCATACATAAATGCTCATTCACTTACATAAACACATTTTTATAAATACATTTATTTATCTATAGACAAGAATGTGTATGCATACACATTTGTGGCTAGATATAAAATATGGAGAATTTAATGCAAATGTACATTTCCTACTTTTATATTTCCTTTCCCTTAGCAAAGGTTAGTTTTTCAGAGGCAAAAGATAGCTGCCTCCTTAAAGACTCAACAGTTTGTTACCTATTACAGTAAGAAGCATTCGATGACACTCGGTGCTTTAGTGGAACTTGCTCTCTGACTGATCCCTCTAAGACATACATACCCTGCTTTGGCAAAATGATATAATCAGTAGTGGGTGTTTAAGAAAGAAAGAAAAATAGCTCAAGACTAGCTTGAGGGAAGAGAAATATACCACATGGGATGACTGTCAGATCAAAGACAAAAAGTGAACACAGAATAGCCCCAGGCAAGGCTTTGATTATTTAATAGTCTTTTCTTGAATGTTTAACTTCCCGGTAGACTGTAAACCAAGCTCCTATGAGACCCATATTTATAAGGGAATTGAGCACCTGAGTAGATTCTGCGAAGCATTACACCATGGAAAGGATTTATTTTTTCTCAGTGTTAAACCAAATTAATCTACACAAGTGCACACCTTACAGCCATGTGTTTAAAAATGTGTGTGCATTTGTAATGATCAGACATCAGGCAAGGTAATAGGGATAAAACGAAAAAGAAGTAAAAATTAGTTCCAGAACCTCCTGACTATGTCAAGAAAAATAAACAAATAAAATACAAAGACCCTGAGGGAATTTGAGAACTGGAGAGAAGGCCACTGAGATTATAGCCTAGTCAACTAAGGCTTCAAATGATATGTGTACCTTCATCATGATTGTGTTTAAATGTCACCAAACTCTCTTTTTTGTGGGAAGGAAGGTGGATGATTTTTGAATAGAGTCAGCATCAGTTGAAGATCTTAAGGAAATATTATATGTGACACATGTATAATCACATATTATAAATAGAAATGCGAACAAAGAGTGACTTCATTTTTCACTTAATATAAAATAGGCCATTATACTGTACAATGCAAAATGATAAAAATTAAGAATCAATCTATTCTATGTGAGAGTGAAAAGATGCACAAGTTGCTGATTTACAAGGAAAAACCTGTAATTGAGGGAATAGAAAAAAAAAATTGCTTTTCTTTGGACAATCTATTTTTGTGAAGAAACAAACTGGGAACTTGCCAGTAACCATAATTTTAATAAGTATGTATGTTTCAACCATAAACATATTTACTTATGATAGAATTTGTAATGCTTTTGCTCTGGTCAGAGAGAAGAAAATAAGATAGAAAACACTCTGATTTTGTACACAAATTAAATTATTTAGATTACTACCTTTAACTGAAGTAGTATTAGAAGGATAGTTTTAAAGAATGAGCAAACAAATATTTGTTGATTATTAGAAACTAATATGTTACAGAAATCATCACTCAAATGTTAATTAGGTAGCACATAGTCATTGTTTTTTTCTGAAATTTTGGTACAAGTACTGTCAGCTGCATGTGACTATCAGAAAAAATGAATATATGTAGGTTTCATATACCAGAATATCACTTCCCACTCTGTCATTCTGTTGCCCTAATACAACTGAGACTTGTCTTCAGAACCAGAATATCCTCTGGTCCTTTCTCACAGGAACTCCCATCATAGGATCCATCCTTCTGCTTTATTTTTCACCAGCCTCTCTCTAAGTCATTTTCTGCAGGTCAGTAGGTGATAATTCCTAAACTCTCATTCTACCAAGAAGCTCATTTGCACATCTCAGAGAGCTTATTGTTAGCTACAATATGAAATCCATTTTCGTTTGTGCAGGATATAATGTCAGTGACCAAATGTGTCCACCTTTCACAGTAACTTATAGAATAACATAAAACAAGGAAAATTATTTTTAAAAACATAAACCCTCCTTGTATTCCAGTCACAATAAACAATTCAAAAATCTTCACTCTCATCTATTATGATTTTTTTATGTTCTTCACCTTTCCAAGTATTTCCTAGATGACTCTTACCTTCCTCATCTCAAAGATTTGCTTACATGTTATTCTTATGTAAAATTTATTTCACTTGTCTCTTTGAAAAATTACACAAGGTCTCTTGTAATTTACTAATATAATTATGAATTTATTTGTAATTTCAACATCATATGAAATTCTATCAGAAAACATTCTTAGTTTATTTGAAATATTTTTATGTGAATAATCAGTTTTATAAATTATGGGTTGATTGAAATTATTGAAAAATGAAAACATGACTACAGATATAAATCAGGTTTTTAAAGTTAGTCAAAAAAGTAAACATCAAAGATAATCTTATCAAAATCAGTAAAAATGTATAAATGCATTTTTTAAATAATATCATTACTTTCATTGATATATAGATCATTACTTTCATTTGTAAATGCACACAAATTTAATATATATACTTTCATATATAACCATATATATCTATATCAACCTATATATATTACTTTCATTGTAGCAACAGCTATCAATCATTTCCTAAACACCAAATAAAGAAGTCTAGAAGTTCAACATAAGCCAAATTATACATAAGATGTTTTTCAAATTGCTTTCATATCGAAATGAATTTGCATGTATCTCAACCACTTTGACAGTCTCCATTTTTCCCCTTCATATTGAAAATAAATAACTTTTTAATGGTATTTTTTCTAAGACATGGAACTGCATGTGGTTAATGTATTAAATTTTCTACTTAACTAAAGCAGGTGATATAATTGTATATTGTATATGAATTTTTCTCGATATATTCATGTATATAATTGTATCCTACATTGGAAGCAGAATATGAATGATATCTAAAAATTAGAATATTACCAAATTATATGTAAAAGTGTTAGGTTATACCATGGAATGGACTATCACCATGCTTTAAGATATTTTCATAAATTACAGAAATATTATAGTCATTTTGTAAGATACAAAAGTTAGGTTTGATTATATCAAATTTAAGAAGAGTAAGCTTGGGAAAAATACCCATAATAAGAAGATACATTAGCAACAGAAAACTATTTCATTTTATATAACATCACCATATTTTATCTTAACAGTTGACTAAAGGTAAACTTTAAGACTGAATGTGAGTTAAGTAGAATTAGTCACTATGTAACCAACAGAAATCAAAAAGAATGAATGCCCTTAGGTCCAGTGACTTATATCGTTGTCTTTTCCTTTGAGTAATAACTGCTTAGGAATTAAAGATTGCTTAAATGTAAAAGTAATTGTTTTCACTCCATTTACTGAGATTTAAAAATCTGGTTTGAGTAGAATTTAGATACTGTTATGAGTATGTGAATGGTTTTTAGATCAAATTTTTTAGGGAAGCAGCACAGTGCTTAACAGGAAATTTTCTTTTTCCTTTTTTAAGTGCCAACTATACATTAGAGGGTTGACATTTGAAAGTGAGAGAAGGAAAGCAGCTTTATGATGTAGGGCTTTTGAGAAATGAGGCCTTCCAGGAAACATTGACTAGAAAGCATTCTTTCTACCTCTAAATCCATGGAGGCCTATGAAATACCCCACTCCACAGCTATAGAAATAACATGTTGGTCTTCATAAGGAAAAGGACATTTGATATTTCTTCTAAGAAAACCAACAGCTGGGTGCACACTGCACATACTGCACCTGTAATCCCAGTGAGGAGAGGCTGAGGCAGGAGGATGGCAGGTTCCTGGTGAATATGGGCAACTTAGTGAGATCAACAGCAATTTAGTGAGTCCCTGTCTGGGGATGTAGATCAGGGATAAAGTAAAGTGCCCTACATTCAATTTTCTCTATAATAAATAAAAGAATACATAAAAAGAAAGAAAAGAAAACCAATGGAGGGCAGTGTTATTATTAGTGCTGTGCTACACAGATTTATTATTATTATTTTCCAAAGCTGTTAACATTTGCAACAATAACTGTATAAAACCATTATGTGGTAAATGGGAGGTAGAAGGTGACTTGCTCTGGACCTCAAAGACCAAGCCCTAGTAGGTTTCTACAGAGGCAAGAACTTGCTGAATGAACTTAACATAGAGACATTTTTATTTCAAAGAATAACCAACTTGGCTTAAAGTACATGAGGGGGAAATCAGAGAAGAATGCAGAAAATCTTATAAAAACAAAGTAGCAAAGAGAAGAATAGCATGCAGAAATAAGCATAACAAAGTCTTGATGATTTGTGAATGGAAAACCAAGTAATACTGATCTTAGGAGGGGCAAATAGAAAGGAGAGAGAGAGAAAAAGAGTAAAGGAAATTATACTATGTAATATCATTTTGGTTGTTCTAAATCACAAATGATAAAAAAAATTGAGTATTTGTGAAGAGGAATATTGAAACGAAATAGATCACACACTTCAAAACTCAGTTTTCTTATTTGGAAAGATTAATTGAGAAGTACATAACACCTTCCAGATGAAACCAGAACCATGGTGATTCCTTTTTTTTTTTAAACATTTTATTTCAAATTACAGAAATTACACAATTACATTGTGTCACATTTTCTATATACTATGAAACCTAATCAGGCTTAACAATTAATGTCCATAACAATTATAATAATGAATGCTTTCCTTCAACATGCATATGTATAAATATGAAGAAAGAAATTAATTCATTCTCTGACATTTGGAACAATTAAATACTTGACTCTTGTACCAAAATACACTAAGAACCTGTCCAGCTCATTTATCTCAAGAACCCAAATGTAAATTGATATCATATACTCTGTAGTTTGTCAATTATGTAAAAAAATCATTAAAATAAGAATAGCAGTGAAATTATTTTACAGAAACATTAGTTGACAAATCTGAAATATATTATTGAATCTTATTTATTCCACAGTGTGTATTACATTCAAAGAAGACATTCTATCAAGGAATATTTTATATGCAGAATAGTCAAAGTGTGTTAAATTAATATTAAAAGTAAAGTAAGTAGAAGAAGGCATACTGAAAAATTGTCAGCCAGGTACACAGGCACACAACCATGATCCCAACTACTAGGGAGGTTGAGGGCAGAGGGATTGCAAGTCAGAGGTCAGCATGGTAAATAATATCCTGTCTCAAAATAAAAGGCAAAAAGAGGCTAGAGATGTAACTCGGTGGAAAAACATCCCTGAGTTCAATCTCCAATATTGCAAACAAACAAACAAATAAATGAATCAGCATAAAGAGGTATGCCTTTCCCTACAATAATGAGAAAATATGGCTTCTTCTCAGTCAAGGATTATTTATGTAAAAATATAATGCATCTATAAATTACAACACTAATGTGTGACAAGATTTAAAACACAACAATATCAGATAATGGAAAAAAGGAGAATATAGAGAATGATTTTAAATAAGGTCTTTATTTAGAAAGCACTTTGAGTTAGAACTAGGAGACAGAATTCAAAACAGTGTTTAGAAATTGATCTAGTCTAGAACAGTAAGTTGTTTCAAAAACTGAAAGATTATCAAAATCATGTGGAATATTATTTAGAATACAGATTCCCTGGCATTAACAATTTGTTGTTACTAAACAACAACCTTCAGAACTTGATAGGTTGGATGACCTTGAAATGTAACTGAGATTTTCTTTTCCATTTCATAAATAAAATATATAATGTTAGTATAATAATTTACAATATTAAAAATTTATTTTATAAAAATGATTCTCATTAAAATGTGTACAATTTATAAAGAAATGAACAAATGAATGAAATGTAATTATCTAAATGTGATGTTATTATAATTGCACCATTCAATGCTAGTGAATGATTACACAATAAACTTAAAACATAATAAATAAGAAAATGATAATATTTTGATGTTAAAATCAGCAAGATATGATATTCAATTAGTTTAAGAGAAGAGGAAAAGTTTCATGGAAAGAACTTAAAATATTTTTTTCTAAACTTCTTTTCTATTTTTATTTTTTTAATTTACAAAATCACATGTATTAATGCTGTCCAAAATGAGGCTTTGATGTGTGTTAACATTGTGGAAAGACTAAGTCAAATAAACGTGCCAACTAACTACTTCACATGTTTCTGTTTTTGTATAGAAAACTTTTAAAAGCTGTTATTACTAATTTTCATGTATATAACACACTGCTATTAACTATAATAATATCATTATACAATAGGCCTGACCTTAGTCCTCCTGTGTCAATATATTTTACATTCTTTGCTAACGTGTCCCTACCCTCACCCAAACCCTGATAGCTACCATTCAACCTTTCAGAAGAAGGATTTCCTATATTTCAAACAATGTGTTGGACCTGGAGGACATATGCTAAGTGAAGTGAGCCTAGTACAGAAAGAAAAATAATGTGTGACCTCACTTCATGTGTAGTCTCAAGAAGCTGAAATTACAGAAGTGGAGAATAGAATGGGGGTTACCAAGGAACCCCTGTTATGCCCATGCTTTCACAATGGCAATAAATGTAAATAGTTTTTGAAGTTTGCGCTAACTTTTCAATCATGCTCATTGTAGAATATGCCAAAATACATGTGGAAATTTTGTCAGGTCTTTGAAGAGTTATCAGAAACATAGGAATTAACATAGAGTAGGCACAGGGCAAATGATTTAGAACATCTTAACTAAAAAAATAAAAAGCAGGCATTATAGGAGGCTATACAAATACAAATAGTAGTTTAATAAAGAAAATAAGAAGATATAGACACAATCTCCAGTTTATAAATTTACCTCATAAGAAATATACATACTAAATATACATATTAAATGTATATTCTAATGATGAAAATATGCATGGAACTCTAAATGTAAACAAGTAGCATAAGTAAACAGCAACAAATGCCATGTAGGAGGTGAATTGGAGGAGCAAACCATAACTTTAGTTAGCAGTATCAACAGATGGTGGTTTTCTTTAGAGCAGATATTTCAGCTGAGATATGTGGGTTACTTGGGGAGCATCTTTATAATTTTGAGAAAATAGAATAAAAACAGGCACAAATACCCAAAGTAAGGGGAGACCCAGCATGTCTGAAGAACACGCAGCTCTCCTGGAGTGAACAAAGGGAAGAAGAGCATTACTAAAGTTACAACAAAACTAAGGAAATCCCCATCAGTCAAAATGCAGGAAGAAGAAAACCTGAGGGTGAAGGAGGTCTTCAGATTAATGCTTTCTAGAGATTTACCATTTCATGAGATGCTTGACCTGAGACTATTGTCTTCAGATCAGAAAATTACCAAAATATAATATTCTCAAAACCATGAAGCATACAACTGCCATGTCAGGTAGAGAGTTGGTTACTTTAGTTTGGATCTTAGGAAAGGTGTGTGTGTGTTCTGGGTGTGTGGGCATGTGTGGGGGTAATCAGATATTAAAGCACAGAGTTCACATGTTAATGTGTTCTCAAACAGAAAATTGTAGGAAGAGTAACTGAGCTTAGGGTTACTCCAGAAATACAAAAAGTAAAAAGAGAAAGAGGAGAGAAAAATAAAAAAGACTTATTAAGTAGTGAGTGAGAAATAAAGAAAACTAGGGAAGTATACTAATGTCAGGGAAGTCAAGACAAAAGTGTTTCAAGAGGTGCAATGTAGTGGTAGAGGTAAAATGTGTTGGCCCTTCAAAATTTGTTAAAAAGATAAGTTCTTATGTTTACTGTTCTTACCACAAACACCAACAATAAAAAGACCCACAAAGAAACTGTGGGAGATATTAGTCGTGTCTGTTATTTTGATCCTGGTGATGGGCTCTCAGGTGTTTGCATATTCCACACTCATCAAAATGCACACATTAAATATGTGCAGGTCTTTGTGTGCTGCGATAAAGCAGTTTTCAGCAGCTCAAAGAAAAAGGAGCTTTCAAATAAATGATTTGTCACAAAGTCCACTCTCACTGAGCATTTTAAAAAGAACTATTTTTTCTAAAGATAATGAAAATCAGACTAAAATAGATTGAAGATTATGTGGAAGTGAGACAATAGAAAATAAAAATAGAAAATTTTATTTATGGGGTTTTCCGTGACAAAAGTAGAAAAATTAGGTGGTAGCTGGGGATGGGAAGAATGTGAATGTTGGACTAGGAGCAGGTTTTTATAGATGGGAGATAAAAGGACTTTTGCATATGGATAAAAGTTACTGATTTAATTAAGATGTTTAAAATATAATTATAAAAGTGACCATTGAGGAATCCTTTAAAGATGAAAAAGGACCAGATCTCCAGAGCACAAAATAGAACAAACTATGTTTTGATATAGTTAAGAGCTACTCATCCATTTAATAGAAGTATGACAAAATGAAAACACATAGATGAGTTCACAAAATCAAAATTATGAAATTAATATAGAAATTATAAATTAATTATTTTTGGGAACGTAGACACCTTTCCTTTTACAACTACTGTTTTCTAAATATTTGTGATTTGAAAACTTGTATCATGTGGACAATATGAAGGTTAATACAGTTGCAGAATAGTAAATTCTGGTATGGTGACCTAATTTATAGTGAGTTGGTTTGGAATTGGTGGGGAGTGTCAAATGCATATTTGAGGCTTGAGTTCTTAATTTTGTGGGAAATTAAATTAATCGTGAATGTCTTTTACAGCAAATTTGATCATGGGAATTGTTATGCCTAGTTATGGAATTTATTCTGGAGAATGGATAATTACTGTAGTGAAGAAATATTTTGGGAGTGGTAGCATTGGTGAATTCGAAATTATCATGTCATTAAAATATTTAAAGCAAGTAAGCAGGAAAGATAAGAAGTGATAGGTAAGCACAGAAGCTGAAATCAGTATATCAGATACAATTCAGTCACCAATGTAAACAGATTCAAGAAATGATCACTGAACTCATAATGAAAGAGAATAAAAAATGAATGTTCATAATTTGGGTTAAAGTATTTGAGAAAGGTATTGTTTTGGATGAGTCGTCTAAAATGACGATAGTGGATGCCATAGCAAAACACAAAAAATAATAGAAGACTAGTACAGGTGATAAAAGAAATTTAGTAAGTAAGGGCCTGTGATTGAAGAGTCAATAACTGAAAATAGGGAGAAATAGCAGTAACACAGTCAGTGTGGTGTCTTCTAGTGGTATTTAAGCTTGTGTACTAAGAAGGAAGTCTAGTGTTTTGGATTCACCAAAGGAGAGCAAGATTGTCTATTTTCTGGACCTAGGTTGTGGGCAGTAAGAAAGAAAATGTTTTCCGCCTGAGGCAACTACATTTAATAAATACAGTGTTACAGTGTTTTGCTATCATGATCTCCTGGTTAGACATAAGCCAAAAATTGAAGGGAACTTACAAAAACACTACAAGGTAGAGGAATCCTGCTGATCATAAATATGGTATTTTAGAAGTCTGGGAGGGATGAGGTGGTTTGGTTGCATGGTGAATTACACAGTTCTATGGGCATGGGAATTTGGTTATAATATATGCTATGGGAGGTTTCAGTGTTTAAAGATCCTGAAATAAGCATTATTGGGCATGATGCAAATAATACAGTCACTCTCTAAAAAGAAGCACTGAAGTCAATTAAAATTATAGTATTGGGAATGTGGTCTGTGGTGGGTGTTACCTAGATGTGTTTGTGAGAGAATAATGAGCAAAGTATATGTTCGGGGTGGTGTGCACATACGTGCAATGTGTGTGTGTGTTACTTCATTTTTGGAAAAAATTAGCCACTTGGGCACCCACAAGTAATATAATAGGGCTGAAAAAATATACAGATGAAAGTTCTACCAATTCAATGCTTAGAATTAAATTTTTTTTAAAAAAAAGATATCAGGTTGGGAATGTAGCTCTGTGGTAGAATACTTCCTAGCCTGTGCAAGGTCCTGGGTTCAATCCCCAACACTGCAGGAAGAAAAAAAAAGGAGAAAAAAAGTATATCACCTAATAGTAGCCCATCTATTTTTTTTAATGAGCTAATCAAGAAAGATTACAAAAAATACAATCTGAAATGAGGGAAACTTATTCATTAAGAGCTGTAATTGCAAAATGTTTTAAATGTTAATGAATTTGATAACATTTATGTATCCAATAAAAAAGCATACAGATTAAGATTTGAGGTCACACAAGTCAATTCATTAATTAAGAAATATCACTGCAGAATACATCATATGATTTGGCAAATACTTTTGACATCAAAATGATCCTCCCAGAAAAAAATCTGATGTTATAAATATTAATTATCATTTTAGGTTAAAATAATAGAAAATAAGAAGGAAAGACTATTTACTTTTAAATACATATTGATTTTGAAAAAAATTTCGAGATTAAAAAAAGAAATACAACTGATTGAGGAAATAATAAATGCCAGTTCCTAAGTTAAATATTTCCAGAAAATTAATATAAATATCAAGTCCATTGAGGCAGAAATATATTCTCCTATTCTCTGTTTCACTTCCTTTTTAGAATGTAAGTATAAAGTCTTAATTTATGTATTCAGATTTTTATTCTACAATTTCACACTATGCCTACAGAACATTCATGAATTTCCAGTGTCTGGGGATATAGACAGACAGTTGGCAGAGTGTTTGCCCATGAGAAAAAGTCCCTGTGTTCATTCCCCAGCACAGAAAAATTTTATATTGAGAAAAGAGGTGTAAAATTACACTTGATTGTTTCTTTGCATTATCCCTTACTCCCCAAGATTTATTGGACTTTGTGGAATGATACATATTTAATGGATGTACATATTAAATGTACATATATTAACAAAATAATGACCATATTTTGAGATTGATAAGAAAATACAATTGCTTCCTATTCACCACTATTAATTTAACATCCCCATTTTCCTTCAATGGTTCATATAATTTTTGCAATATTAACTTCTTTCTAAATAAGGGGATGCAAATGATGCAGTTCTACTTAATAGTTTTGGTAATTCCTCAGGAAATTAGCTCATACACTAATTATCCAATAGCATATTTGTCTTTATGTTTTATATGCCAGTTTAGTTAAGTATACTTATTTCCTATTTTTATTTTTTATTTTTTTAAATTTCTCAGCCATGAATGTTCATATAACAGGTCAAATGTTTTTCAGTGGTGTGTCAATGTGTCGATTGTTCAGCTCCTGATACGTAAAGAATACTATTATTACATCAATAGGCACATTCAGCCATAGAGTGCTATGTCAGCATAGAGAAGACTGGAAATAACTTAAAGCCAACTGCAAAGTAAGTTACCACATAGTTATTTTCTCCTTTAACTTGTTTTATGGAATTTAAGCAAGTCAAAGATTGAGATAATTCGCAGGCACAGCAGCACCTTTGGAACTTGTTTCTTCATCAATTTGCTATGTAATCTGTAGAACATCCATACATTTATTTTCATTGTGGTATCATAACATATATTTCCCTATAAAAAGTAAAAATGTGAAAATGTCCAATAAAAACATGAAATTTCTGGTGTATTGCACCTCTTCGTTAGCAAGGAATAAGGATTTCCTAGAAACTTTCAAGTAGACATTCCTTCTATCCTCTTAACCAGGTATTATGGCAGGTGCTGCCCCACCCCAAAATTATATATATCAAGGAAATAAGAATCATTGCTGTTTGAACACTTTATTTTGCCAACTGAAGCCTGAGAGGCTCTCACTTCTGTAACACATGGGCACTGATAATGAATTTTCTAACAAATTTGGAACTATGTTAGCAAGGGCAAAATGGAGGGACATTTAGGAAAAGCCACCACTTTGGGTCATTCATAAATAAATAAATCTCTCATTAAAAAATAAAACAGAATGACTTTGGTTAGTATTGTGTAAACCAGTTTGGTAGTTATCCCATTTACTTGCAATTTAGGTACTAGGAGTCATTGCCTGATTTTCCTTCCTGGAGGACCAGAGTGACATTTGTTGCCTGATGGTAACATTGAATTCATGTATCCCTCCATTTTACCAGATTGGATTCTAATGTGTAATACTGCATCCCTACCAAATGCATCCCTATGAAACTTGGAATTGAGATCAAAATAACTCACTTCCTAGCAATTTGTATTTTAAGATTTAGAAACCAAATGATCTATCTCACAGGAGGAGAGAGCCCTGTTGAAGTTATTTCAGAGCATGATGGTAGAAAATATCTAGGAAAATCAGTTTATTGTCATCATCAGCAATACACACCACTAAGGATCAAGGAGGTAAGAGAGGCTGTTGGTGTAGGAAGAACAATGAATAAAAAGTAGGCTTTTTCTAAAAAAGGAATACTGCAGAAATGTGGACACGTTGACATATTGTCATCATATTCATTAATTTTCTACTTGTTTGTGAAGAATTTATGAGTGAGAAGATTTGGTAAGAATTACCAAAACCTTCTAAGACTATTTTCCTCTCCTGGGTAGTGAAGCAGAAGATCTTCATGCACACATGAGAACAAAGCAATATGGTTTATTGATACAGATGGTCTTATATTTTCAATTGCTATGTTCAACCAATTACTTGAGATTAATTTTCTCTGCTCCCAATCTTGCCACTCGTTCTTCTACCTTAATCTTTAACTTAAGATCATCTCATTTAAACAGCTTTATTTAAATTTAAAAGGTCTAATTTTGTATGCTTGGCACATATTGATTTATAAAATTATCTTTGCCACCAAGATAAGGTACATAACTATTACTTCTAAAAATCTGTTTTGATTGTTATTTTCTCAAATATATTGTCTCCATGGTGTTGCTTTCTGCCCTATAGCACTTACTGACATTAAATGTTTCTTCAAGTTTTAAGTCATAGAACTCAAAGACATCCCAACCTTAAATACAGCATTGCTTCATTCACTAAGTGTGCAATGAAGTAAGACAGTAGAATCTCATTATTCACAGAAGTTATGTTCCATGAAATTATCACAAACTCTGACTTAGTGGATTTTAAATACTCAGAGAGGAAATATACATGTTTACATGAGTATCTCAAATAGATAAAGATCTGAAATTCTATAAACAGCATATCTTTGTAAAGTTGCGTTTCTCTCTCTTAAAAGAGAGAGATAAAAAAAATACCAGTTAGATAGAGGAATAAATTCAAGAAATATATTGAGACTGTAGTTTAAATTGTATACACAAAAAATGCTAAGAATGTATTGTAAATTATTTAACCACAACATGAAAACTATGGGTAGTAATTCATTTTAATTAGTTGTATGTAGTCATTCTATGGCATATACATATATATATACATATATATATATATACACACACACACATATATATATATATATACTTCAATACATCATGTTGTAGAAAGCAAATAAAATTATTTGTTAGTTTAAAAAATAATAAATAGGATTTACAAATTTTAATAATGAAATTCCCCCCAAAATAAAGACATACTACATTTATGAAGGGTCTATGAAATACTATTAATTCAATGGCATGTTTTAAAGAAATGGCTATCATCCTGGGCACCAGCATCACTTCAACAACTTTGGTGTATCACTGTTTATCCGTGGGATGATTACACAAGAACCTGTAATGTATTACAGCTCTCCATATCGAACACGAGATTTTCACACTCTTCACATACTATGACTGCCATCACCAAGGCAGAGTTTAGGTAGAGTTCTCTTGAAGAGAACTCCGGCGCTGTACTAAATGCCAGAATTTGGCATAGTGCCAAGTCTACTCCATGCTTCTGTTCTTCATACCTACCAGTCATGATCAAGCACGATGACAATCAAACTGATATTATTTTTAAAAGCTCATTAAAGTAAATATTTTCATTGTATCCTAGAATAGAATCAAAATTCTCTTCGATGATATTTAATTCAGCTAATTATATATGGCCACATACAAATTAAAACAGATACATTTATTTTCAATAGCTCTAATCAAATATATTCAAACAAAAATGAACAAAATTAATCCATGTTGTTACATTAATGGAAATTTTGTCATAGATTTTAGATCAACATAGAGCTGTAGAAGAACATTTACTCACTGATGTGAAAAACTAATTTTGATGTTAATTGATCACAATATATATTTACTTCATGAAACAGTAGAGTCATAGAAAGACCCTATTTCTAAACAGAAAGCAGAAAAAATAATTATGTTTTACCAAGTATTTTCTACTGTGATGACTCATTATTTGCACCCAAACAAGAAGAACCACTATAAAGGACCAAAGATACTTGTATGCTGTATATTCAAATTCTCCCTGGGACTAGTACCTTCTCTTGGGAAGCACTCTGTACAAACACATCTGTTCTTTACTTCTCTGCTCTTATGTGTCTTGATTAATCATCAGCATTTGATAGAATGGAACATTATATTTTTGTAACACTTTTTTGTTTTTTGTTTTTGATCTTTCAGGAAATTGCATTTATTCTTTCCCCTTTATCTACTTGTCCTCTAATTCTAAATCATTAACCTATGACCCTAATCTGGTTCTTTTGTTCTTCTTCATCTAAATACTGTCCTTAATTGACCTCACTCAGGCACATTTCGTATAATAATTATATACTGATGAATCTTGCGAGTCATGTCAATAAAAAGACTTCTACATAAATTTGGTTTGATGAAGTAAGTTTATTTTTCACTCACATTACAGCCCCAAAGTAGGTGAAACTTGAGAGAGAACTCTGGTGAATAAGAAAATCCACATCAGAGGCAGGCAGAAGCAAAAACTTCCTAGCATTCTATACGGCAAATACTATCCTGATATGAACACAGACAAAGAGACCAGAGTGTCAGGAGAGGAAATGAATTATGGATCTTTGAACTGTCCAGAGACAGAGGCTGACACCTCTCTTGGAATCTCTAGACAGAATCTGACACCTCTCTTGGAATCTCTTGGCACCAAGAAAACTGGCCAGTTGTGTGGTCACACCATGTTCAAAGGAAATTCTGTGGTTGCCATGAAGTTTAGCAGTTCATGACCTAAGAAGGTTCAGGAGCCAGCCGCTGGGGGTTGGAGAATTGCGGGTGCAAGCTGATGACTAGTTGGGTTGTTCAAACTTTTGACCTCCGTTCTGTTTTAAAGTAATTTTCTCACAATGAATCCCTTTGAGGTAAAAAGTGATATAATAAACATGTGGAGCCTGCTTATTGTCAGTCCTCCTCCATCAGAGGCTGGCTGAACCACCAGGTCCCGCTAGTCGCTATTTTTGTGTTTGTTCTTTTTACAATCCCCTCATCAACCTGGTTCACGGAAACTGAGTAAACGTCATGCCAGACACCACACCAGAGGGAAAAAAAACACTAAAAACTAATATAGTTTCTGAATATAAATGCAAAACACTGGAAATAAATACTAGAAGTCCCTGTCAACAGCATATCAAAAAAGTTAAATACATTGACTAACTCAGATTTATCACAGGAATGCAAGGGTAGTTACAACGGGGTAATCGATACAAATGTTCTATTTGTGTAACACTGAAAAGAAGGAAAAACGTGATTATCTCAACTGATGAAGAAAAAGTAGTTTACAACTATAATAACCTTTCATGATAAAAAAGTAGAAAACTAGGAATGGTAACTTCACAACATGCAAAAGGTGTTTCTGAAAAACTATTAACTATTCAAAGAAGACCTAAAGTTTTCCCAAAATTGTCAGTAACAAGAAAACTATGCCAGTTTTTCCCACTGCTAACTAACATTGTATTGGAAGTTGTAAAATTCTAAATTACTGGGAGAAATTGTAGACATTAATGTCTATGTCATTGCATTTGTCAATAGATTTTAGTGTGACACCAAAAACAAATAGTAACAATTATAAATAAAGAAAAACTGAGGTTTGTCAAAAAGAAGCCCATCAAGGACTTTATAAAGAAATTTAAAAGATAATATTCAGAAGGGGAAAATATTTTAAGGTCATAGATCTGATAAGCCCAGCATTAAGAATATACAAAGTACATTTCATCAGAGGGAGAAAGGGGAGGAGAAGTTACCTTCCAACATTTTCACATTCTGTCATCTAGCATCCCTTGGTAATTACTAGAGAAGCCAAACCCTGCTCCCAACAGAATAGAACCTCCTTTGAGTTCACAAATAGTAGCTGGACCAAAGTGTCCCTGGGTCTGGTCAGTTGAGAGAACTGTTGCATCAGGCAAATATGAGTCAGAAGGTAGTTGCGCTTAGGAAATCTAGGGAAGTACACAAATTAGGCCATTATGTTGACCTTTTTTGTAGAAAGAAATATGTATATGATTTGATGATGAGCCACTTTAATATTATAAAATTTTGCCATTATTTTGTGAGATTAATGATATTAAACTATTCTCCAAATAGTCACAGAATCTTCTTTCTAGTTGTATTCATTCACAATAACTTAATCTTCTTTTCCAAATATTTACCTAATTATTTATTTATATTATAATGGGTATATAGCCATCATGCATCACTATCATCATTTAACTTATTGCTCAAGTTTAGCCAGTGGGAAGCTATTTATCTTGGTTGTGACCATCATTTTTGAAATACTACCTTAATTTCTGTCAAAATTGAATGTAATATAGACTTCTCAAATTTATCCTAATTGAATTCAACCTTTATGTATGTAGACATTCTTCTTTTTTTTTTTTTTGAGAATTGTATTTGTATTCAGAAATCAAGAACTGCATGCTATGTGCACTCAATGGTATGGTGCTAGTTTATTGTTTATTCTAGCTCCCTCAGTGAACAGACAGAGGCATATATACATACATGTGTAAATGTGTGTATGGTCATATGTATATATAAAACAAAATGTACGTGTTAATAGCTTTGATTTCGTTCCAATAATATAGGGTTCATTCTAATTTCCCTTCTTGACTTACATATATTTTTTTTCTTAGAAAATGATAAATCTTTCTCATTACCCACAATATACTTGTTTTCTCAAACCTAAAATATAAAGTAATTCCAGATTTGGTAATCTATACCCCACAGAAAGCAAAATTATTAGAGTATAATATTTATTCATAGTTCCTTTTATTCCTAGCCTTGGAATAGGTGTTTAAAATACTATTTCCCCAAATTATTCATTTTATTTATTTTGTTCACTATTCTCTCATGAAAGTGTTATTTTCATTTTCATTATTAACAAAGTTGATTTATTATTTCAGTTCTACCTGAAGGTCTTCCATCTAATCTGGTTGATTTTATTTTAGTTGTCTGTTTTTTGAGCAAGTGAGACATCAATGTGGTTCAAAAGTCAGATATATAACAAGTTATACTAAGGTTATATCATTATCCTTTTGTCCATGATGGCATGTTGCTATGTACTTTTTTTCACTTCATTACCATGTCAACCTATAGGTCTAAATTTAACCTCATTAGTTTTCAGCTTATTATCTTGTATCCCTATTTTCACAATTGAACAGATAATACGTAATTCTCCTGTTCCTTTCTTTTTCCTCACATGATAAATAGCATACTGCAGTAATTCTTTTTTTACTTTGCTTATTTTCACTTAGCAAAATATATTGGAATCACTCCATTTCAATGTATCAAACATGTTTATCTTTTTATGTTCTCTGAATGCAATTGTGTATATATATAATAGCTTATTCTACGACTTTTATAAGTAGGGTTGCTCCCAATATCTCATAATGCATACAATACAACAATAAATAAACTTGCATGTATGCATTTCTGTATTTTAGTTAATATCTTCAGAGTAATAATAATAGATTTCTTGTGGGACAAAAACTGCTTATTTGATCAGATGTTGACAAATGCCAGTACAAATTGATGGATTTCTTTCATTTTAAATGATGTTAAAATTTATTCACGTTAACAGCTATGGTTGTCAGTTAGGTTGCTGTGGCCAAGAACAATTCTGAGGAGGAAAAATTTATTTTGTGATCACAATTTCAGAGTTTCAGTCCATGCTGGGCCAACTCTATTGCTCTAGATCCAAGAATATGAGAACATCGCTGCAGAGAAGTGTGGCAGAGCAAGGCTTCTCAGTTCGTGGCAGCTGGGGAAGCAGAGAGAGAGAGAGAGACAGAGAGATGCCAGGAACAAAATGAAACCCTCAAAGCAGCCCCCAGTGACCTACTTCTTTCAGAATGCCCACCCACCTACAGTTACCATCTAATCCATTCACATTATTAATATATCAAATTGGTTCATCAACTGATGAATGGACAGCTTACATAATCTAACATTTTCACTTCTAAACAGTCTTTAATTTTCACAGGAGTTTATGAGGGACACATCATATTCAAACAATAATAGTGTTTTTTTATTATTTTGGTGAACAGTCTATTTAGGATTTGTCCCATTTATTCCTCTCATTCATGATACTCTGTACCTTAATGCTCAAGTGTTGCTCATGTATTTGAATATTGTGTTTCTTTTTTATGCATTTCAAACATTTTTTCCCAGCTCCCCTACTTTTTCACCTATATTAAAGAGGACCTTAAAATTTTTAAAAGATTTTTTTTCCATTTGTTCTACATTTTATGTCACAGTTTGTATATTCATTCATGTTTTCTTCTCCTAGTAAAGTTTTAATTTTATACTTTGATGCCTTATCCTTTTGTTATTTCTAAACACATGGTGTAAAATATGTGTAATTTTCTATTTTCCCAAATGACTGTCCAGTTGTCCCAGAATCACTTATTAAAATATACATTATTGCTCCAGTTGGCATATATTAAATGTCAACATGTATTTTTGACCCACATGCATATGTATTCCTGTGATTTCTATTCTATTATATGGTACTTTTTTTGTTCATGTGCCAATATTGAATTGTTGTAAAAATGGGGTGATAGTATGTTTTGATATGTACTAAATTAACCACACTTCATAATTTTAAATTTTTTAGTATTACTGAACAATTTTTGTTTCCACATGATTTATTTTAATTGAGAAAAATTATATACATTTATATACATTTGTGGGTTCAATGTGATATATGATAATATATACACACAGATATATATCAAAGATTGATGGAATCAAGCTTATAATGATATCTATCACCAGAGCATATTTTTTTGTGGTGAGCTAATTTCAAACTTAATTTTCAAATTATCACATTTCAAAATATTTACTACATTATTATTCAGCATAGACGCCACACAAGGGCAATACATCTAAAATATTTGTCCCTCTTACCTGAAATTTGGTATCCTTTTATCATCATCTACTGATTACACTCATCCCCATCTCCAGCCTCTAGTAACCACCATTTTATTTTCTACTTCAACTATTAAAATCAATAACAATTGAAAAATTCACACTTGATAACATTAAATAATTTAATAATCAATGTTTTCTCATTTCTTCAAGTTACTTTTCTGTTTTTCAGAAGTGTTTTAAAGCTTCCTTTTAGAGATATCATAGTTTTGAGTTTGGTATGGTTGTTCATGCTTATAATCCCAGTGACTTGGGAGACTGAGGCAAGAGGAACACAAGTTTCATATCAGCCTAGACAACTTAGTGAGATCCTGTTTCAAAATAAAAAACAAGAAGGGCTGAAAATGTAGCTCAATGGTACTGTGCCCCTGGGTTCAATCTAAAATAAATAAATAAATTATACATTTGTTGTTAAGTTTATACATTATTCAGGTTTCTTATTTCTTTTGAAATTAGGGTTTTTGGCCTGGCACCCAACCCAGCGCCATCTCCAGTGATTCCTGGCCCAGCCCATGGTCTAGTGCCCACGCACCTGTGTGGTCTAGCATGCCTTGTGGAGCAACTTCCATCTTCAGACACTACATTATCAAGTACCTCTTAGATATCAGGCTACTGAAGACTAGGAGGTTTGAAAAGTACAGTATAGTTTTACTATAGAATATTTTTATTAGTAGTATTAATATGATTATTTCTATTACACCTACAATTTTTCCTACTTTTTTATTATTTTCCTCACTCTCCCTATTTTCCTCTTATCTATTTGTTTCCTTGGAGACACTTTCTCCCTTTTCTCATGCTAACAACCAATATCTTTTAATTCTACTTTCACTATTCCTACAACCATGTACCTCTATTGACTCACTTTGATCTCTTTAACATTACATCCCACCCCACCTCATCCTCTTTGTTCACCATTAGAAATTGTGGTCCTTGTTGCAAACCTATTGTTTATGCTGTAATTAATAATTGAACTCATCATCTCTGTTTATTAAGAAAATACTGCTAATATCTTAATAGGGATTATTAGGGTTAAGGATGAATATTGTTTTATTGTGTGTTTCTAATATTGATCCCACACTTTAAGGTGAGGTACTGGAAATGTGCAGGGACACTGTAAGTCTACAGGGGGGAAACTGCTTGGATTTGCAGTGCTGGAGGGGAAGATAACATGAACAACGTGAGAAAACAAGGGAAGAAAGTGTCCCAAACAAACCTAGATATTATATCAATAGAATCCAGTGACAGCATGACAGAAGAAGTGTCAGAAAGGGAGTTCAGAATGTACATAATTTAAATGATCCAAGATGCAAATGATGAGATAAGAGAGCAAATGCAGGCAATAAATGATTTCACCAATAAACAGTTAAAGGAGCAAATATGAGAAGCAAAAGATCATTTCAATAAAGAAATATAGATTCTGAAAAAAAAAAACAGAAATCCTTGAAATGAAGGAAACAATAATCCAAATTAAAAACTCAATAGAAAGCATAACCAACACACTGGATCACTTGGAAGACAGAATCTCAGACAATGAAGACAAAATATTTAATCTTGAAAAAAAGTTGACCAAACAGAGAAGATGGTAAGAAATCATGAACAGAAACTCTAAGAATTATGGGATATCATGAAAAGATCAAATTTAAGAATTATTGGGATTGAGGAAGGCACAGAGAAACAAATCAAAGGAAGAAATAATATATTCAATGAAATACTATTGGAAAATTTCCCACCTCTGAAGAATGAAATGTAAAATCAAATATAAGAGGCTTACAGGACACCAAATGTACAAAATTACAACAGATCCATAGCAAGGAAAATTGTAATTAAAATAACTAACATATGAAATAAAAATAGAAAATTAAAGGCTATGAGAGAAAAGCACCAGATTACATATAGAAGGAAACCAATACAGATATCATCATATTTCTCATCCTAGACCACAAAAGCTAGAAGGTCCTGGAAAAATATATATCAAGCTCTGAAAGAAAATGGATGCCAAACTGCAAAACTTACCTTCAGATTTGACAACATAATAAAGTCCTTCCATAATAAACAAAAGCTAAAAGAATTTACAAATAGAAAGTCTACACTACAGAACATTCTCAGCAAAATATTCCATAAGGAAGAAATGAAAAGCAACAATGTAAGTCAGCAAAGCGAGGAACTACCCTAAAGTAATAGCCAATTAAAGAAGAAACCAAGTCAAGTTAAAAAACAAAAATAAGCAAAAATGACTGGGAATGCAAGTCATATCTCAATAATAACCCTGACTGTTAATGGCCTACACTCATCATTCAAAAGATATAGACTGGTAGATTGGATTAAAAAAAGACCCAACAATATGCTGCCTTCAAGAGACTCATCTCATAGAAAAAGATACCCGCAGACTAAAGGTGAAAGGATGGGAAAAACATACCACACACACACAGAATCAGTAAAAAGTGGGGGTTTCCATCCTCATATCAGATAAAGTAGACTTCAAGCAAAAATTAGAAAAGATAAAGAAGGACATTTCATATTGCTTAAGGGAAGCATAAATCAGCAAGACATAACAATCATAAATATTAATGCCCCAATCAATGGCACATTCATGTATGTCAAACAAATCCTGCTCAGTTCCAGGAACCAAATAGACCACAACACAATAATACTAGGTGACATTAACACACCTCTCTCACCATTGGACAGATCTTGCAAGCAAAAATTGAAAAAAAGAAACCATAGAATTCAATAACACAAACAATAATTTAGACTTAACAGACGTATGTAGAATATTCCATCCAGCAACGAGTGAATACACTTTCTTCTCAGCAGTACATGCATCTTTCTCTGAAATAGATCATATACTATCCCCCAAAGCAACTCTTAGCAAATACAAAAAAATAGAGATACTCCCTTGCATTCTATCAGATCATAATGGAATGAAATTAGAAATCAATAATAAAATAACAAACAGAAACTGCTCCAATACCTGGAGACTAGACAATATGCTATTGAATGATACATGGATAGCAGAAGACATCAAGGAAAAGATAAAAAAATTCTTAGAGGTAAATGAGAACAACAATACAGTATATCTAAATCCCTGGGATGCTATGAATGCAGTTCTAAGAGGAAAATTCATTGCATGGAGATCATTCAATAAAATAAATAAAAAGTCGACAAATAAATGACCTCTCATTACCACTCAAAGCCCTAGAAAAAGAAGAACAGATCAACACCAAAAGTAGTAGAAGACTGGAAATAATTAAAATCAGAGCTGAAATCAATGAAATTGAAACAAAAGAAACAGTTAAAAAAATTTACAAAACAAAAATTGGTTCTTTGAAAAATAAACAAAATTGATAAACACTTACCCACACGAATGGAGAGAAGGAGAGAGAAAACTCAAATTACTAAAATTCATGAAATATGACACGAATGAAAGGAAATATGACAGATGCTATTGAAATACAAAATATAATTAGAAGCTATTTTGAAATCTATACTCCAACAAAATGGAAAATCTCAAAGATATTGACAGGTTTCTAGAGACATATGATCCACCCAAACTGAATCTGGAGTACCCGAACAATTAAACAGATCAATTTCAAGCAATGAAATAGAAGAAGTCATCAAAAGCATATCAACCAAGGAAAGTCCAGGAGCAGATGGACTGTCAACCGAGTTCTACAAGACATTCAAAGAAGAACTCATCCTAATACTCCTCAAAGTATTCCATGGAATAGGAAAAGAGGGAACCCTTCCAAACTCATTCTATGAACCTAGTATCACCCTGATACCAAAACTAGACAAAGATAGAGGAAAGAAAACTTCAGACCAATATCCCTAATGAATATAGATGCAAAAATTCTTAACATACTTTTAGCAAATTGCATACAAAAAACATATTAAAAAGATAGTGCACCATGATCAAATGGGTTTCATCCCAGGGATGCAAGGTTGGTTCAACATACAGAAACCAATAAATGTAATTCACCCTATCAACAGGCTTAAAGTTAAGAATCATATGATCATTTCAATAGATGCAAAAAAAAGTATTTGATAAAATACAGCACCCCTTCTTGCTAAAAGCACTAGAAAAAATAGGGATAGTTGGAATATGCCTCAATATTGTAAAGGCTATCTATGCTAAGCCCGCGGCCACATCATTCTAAATGGAGAAAAACTGAAAGCATTCCCCCTAAAAACTGGAACAATGCCCTCTTGCACCACTTCTATTGAATATTGTCCTTGAAACTCTAGACAGAGCAATAAGACAGACCAAAGAAATTAAAGGGATATGAATAGGAAAAGAAGAACTCAAACTATCACTATTTGCCGATGACAAGATTCTACATTTAGAGTCTCCAAAAAACTCCACCATAAAAATTCTAGAACTCATAAATAAATTCAGCAAAGCAGCAGGATATAAATTCCACACTCAAATCTAATGCATTTCTATTCATAAGTGATGAATGTTCTGAAGGAGAAATTAGGAAAAGTACCCCATTCACAAATAGCCTCAAAAAAAAAAAAAAAAAAAAAAACTTGGGAATCGATATAACAAAAGAGGTGAAAGACCTCTACAGTGAGAACTTCAGAAGACTAAAGAAAGAAATTAATGAAAACCTTAGAAGATGGAAAGATCTCCCATGTTCTTGGATAGGCAGAATTAATATTGTCAAAATGGCCATACTACCAAAAGCACTATACAAATTCAATGCAATTACAAAAAAATCCTAATGATGTACCTCATCGAAATAGAAAAAGCAGTCACGAAACTCATTAGGAAAAAAGAGACCCAGAATAGCCAAAGCAATCCTTAGTAGGAAGAGTGAAGCAGGTGGTATCATAGTACCAGACCTTCAACTATACTACAGAGCAATGGTAACAAAAACAGCTTGGTATTGGCACCAAAATAGACAGGTAAACCAATGGTACAGAATAGAGGACACAGAGACAAACCTACATAAATACAGTTATCTCACATGAGATAAAGGAGCCTAAAACATACAATGGAGGAAAGACAGCTTCTTCAACAAATGGTGCTGGGAAAACTGGAAATCCACATGCAGCAAAATGAAACTGAACTCTTAACTCTCGCCCTGCATGAAACTCAACTCAAAATGGTTCAAGGACCTAGGAATTAGACCAGAGACCCTACACCTAATAGAAGAAAAAGTAGGTTCAAAATCTTTATCATGTTAGCTTAGGACCAGACTTCCTTAACATGACTCCCAAAATACAAGAAATAAAAGCAAGAATCAATACATGGGATAGATTCAAACTAAAAAGCTTTTTCTCAGCAAAGGAACCAATCAAAAATGTGAAGAGAGAGTCTATGGAGTGGGAGAAATCTTTACCACATGCACCTCAGATAGAATACTAGTCTTCAGAATTTGAAAAGAACTCAAAAACTTTATACTCTGATTACAAATATAACCCAGTCAATAAATGGGCTAAGGAAATGAGCAGACACTTCACAGAAGAAGATGTGCAAGCAATCACAGATACATGAAAAAATGTTCAACATCTCTAGTAATAAGAGAAGTGCAAATCAAAACTACCCTGATTTCATCTCACCCCAATTAGAATGTCTATGATGGAGAATCTAAGCAACAATAAGTGTTGTCGAGGATGTGGGGAAAATGTACCCTCATACATTGCAAATTGTATGCAGCCACTCTGGAAAGCAGTATGGAGATTCCTTAGAAAGCTTGAAATGGAGCCATCATTTGACTCAGTCATCTCATTCCTTGGCCTATACTCCAAGGGCTTAAAATCAGCATACTACGGTGATGCAGCTACATCAATGTTTTATAGCAGTTCAAATCACAATAACTAGATTCTGGAACCAAGCTAGATGCCCTTCAATAGATGAATAGATAAAGAAACTGTGGTATCTATACACAATGGCACATTATTCAGTCATAAAGAAGAATAAAATTATGACATTAAAAGGTAATGTATGGAGTGGAGAATATCATGCTAAGTGGAAATAAGCCAATTCTAAAAGACTAAAAACCGAATGTTTTCTCTGCTAAGAGGATGATGACACATAATGGGGTGGGGGGAGGCAGGAATGGAGAAAGGATAGATTGTATAGAAGAAAATGAAGCATCAGGCAGTTGCAAGGGGATGGAAAGATAATAGAATGAGACAAACATCATTACCCTATGTATATGTATTATTATACAAACAATCTGACCCTATGTACAACCAGAGAAATGAAATTTGCACCCCATTTGTGTATAATGAATCAAAATTTTAAAAAAATAAAAATAAACAGATTGGGAATAAGAAAAGAGTGTTCTCTTTCATCACATGTATTAAATGTCCTACTAAACATCCCAGCTAGTGCAGTAAAACAAGAAAAGGAAATGAAATGTTTACAGACTGTGAAAAAAAAAAAAAGATAATAGGGTTTTCTCTTCTATTGTACCTTAAACCTACATTATGTATGTATATTACAGATTTTCTTGGGATTTCAAGGATGTTACATATAATTTACTTCTTAATTATTACGACATTGATTTTCTTATCTAACAGTATTGGGTAATATCTCCAGTAGATTGCCTAACTTCTCTAATAACTCTTGCAAATACTGCATTATAATGGAGATGGTAGAAAACTCAGCATTGCTGCTCTTTATGGTAGTGACTCTGAAGGTTTTCACTAAGTAGGATATATTGCTATTAGGACACTTCCTATTCATTGTGTGACAACACTATGATGAATGATTTGCAGAAACCATCCTATTTTTCCTTGTGATAATTTTACATGGTAGTTAGTGATATTCATATTTGACAAGAAAATTGAAGGTCGGAAATCGTTAATTGTTAATTTAGATCATATAACATAAAGTATATGCCAATGCATTACCAGAGATTTGCTAGTCCTACATACATTATAATATATAAGACAGTATTTACATTATTTATTCAGTAAAGGCCTATTCTTTTCCAAGGCTGCTTGCTAACCAAACCATGTGGCTTGACGTTGTTTTTATAGGAGAGAACAAAACAACGAGAGCAATCACTGTAACAAAACACTGACCTGCTTTCTACCTTCATGTCATTTTCAGTTCAGTATAAATGTTTGAGTATTGGGGAGAAATAAGACAGAAAGGCCTTATATTGAACTTCCATATCCCTGATATTGCTCTAATCATTTTGCAAAAATAACTGATTGATTCCTAAATTTCAACATCAGATTTCTTATAACATGGTTACTGCCACTTTTTAAAGACAAAAAAGAAATGCAAAGAACAACAACAATAATGAAACCCACCCAGCCCAGAGTAGCTACAAAACTCGCCAAAATAAAATTATGGAATGGTAGAACCTGTACTGCAACTTGACAGGCTTAATGTGAGTATAACGTTTTAACAAATATGCATATAGTTTTCCAGTGTAGAGAGAAAACAATGTCTATAAAATGAATAGATGAAAGAATGAGTAAATGAAAGGTCAAATAATTTATACAGCTTTAGTTAAAATGAGATTTTGTCTAGCAAAATCAAAAGGACAGTTTTTATACAAATATGCGTAAAAAGTAGGCAAGGCTAAACAATTTTAAACACTTAGTTGTAAAACAAAATTCTTAGGTATATAGAGAAAAACATTTAGCTCAAATATTTATATCACAATATTATATATAAAATAAATTGTATGAATAAAAACAGATAATTTTTTTGCTTCCCTGACTCAGCATTATCTTTTTTCAGTTTATTCCCTGAATTAACCTTTCAGCTACTAAAGCTATTTAAATTAACAATACGTGGAAATAATTTATATTATTTATGAATTATCATGAAAGTTCACATTAAATGGTCAAAAAAGTTGCAGTGAATCTTTTAAAAATAAATGGAACATGCAAAATATAAAATGAAATATTATTTTGATTAGTACATGTCCCACTATAAAAATAACAGCTGTAATTCTATTGAAAATGCTTTGTTTAAAATCCTACCAAACTTTTCTTATACATTTTCACAAAAATTGTATTAGGTGTGAAAGTTTATTATAAATTTTATGTGAATCAATATGAGAATAGTGATAAAATACATCATAATCACTGAGACACTAGGAAGGCAGTTCTAAGAGGAAAGTTCATTGCATTGAATGCAAATATAAAAGCAATAGAAAGTTACCAACTAAATAATCTAACATTACATCTCAAGTCCCTGGAAAAAAGAGCAACCCAACACCAAAGTCAGCATAAGACAGGAAATTATTTAAATCGAAGCCAAAATCAATAAAATTAAGATTTAAAAAATTCAAAAGATCAACAAAACAAAAAGTTGGTTCTTTGAAAAAATAAACCCTTAGTCACACTAAACAAAAAGAGGGAAAAACTCAATTTATGAAAACCTGTGATGGAAAATGATAGTACTGAAATACAGAGGATTATATGAACTACTTTGATATTTATATATCAATAATCTAGAAAATCTTGAAGATATCAACAAATTCCTAGAGACATATGACCTATCTAAATTGAAACAGAGGATATTGAACATTTAAACAGCTCAATTTTAAATAATGAAATTGAAGAAGCTATCAAAAGCCTACCCCCCCCAAAAAAAAAAAAATTCCCAGGAGGACTGGATGGTTTTCAGCTGAGTTCTACCAGACCATTAAAGGGAACTAATACCAATTCTTCTCAAGGTATTTCATAAAATTGTAAAGGAGTGAATTCTTCCAAACTCAATCTATGAAGCTAGTATCACCCTGGAGGTAAAACCAAACAAAGACACATCTAGGAAAGAAAATGTCAGACCAATATTCTTGATAAATGGATACAAAAATTCTTAATAAAATACTGGCAAATTGCACACCAAAAGTCATTAAAAACATAGTTAAACATGAATTAGTGGGTCATCCCAAGGATGCAAGATTGGTTCAGCATATGGGAATCAGTAAATGTAACTGATCACGTCAATAGACTTAACAACAAGAATCACATGATTATCTCAATAAATGCATCAAAAACATTTGATAAAATACAGCTTCCCTTCATGATTAAAACACTAGAAAAAATAGGAATAATAATAACCTACCTCAACAGTGTAATAGCTGTATACAATAAACCCAAGGCTATCTTCCTTCCAAGTGGAGAAAAACTGAAAGTGTTACTTCTAAAAACAGGAGCAAGACACAGATGTCCACTTCCACCACTTCTATTCAATGCAGTCCTTGAATTACTAGTCAGAGCAATTGGACAAAAGAACAAAAATAAAAGAATAAAATTAAAAGGATATGAATAGGAAAAGAAGAGTCAAAACTAGCTCTGTTTGCCAACAACATGATCCTATACTTAGAAGACTCAAAAACTCCACCAGAAAAACCTCTAGAACTCACAAATGAATTCAGCAAATTTGCAGGATACAAAATCAACACCCTATAATCCAATGACAAATCAGGGAAAAAGAAATTTGGAAAACAATGACCTTCACAACACAATAGCCAAAAACAACAAACAAACAAACAAAAACCCTTGGGAATCAATCCATAAATTCTTAACAATTGAAGTCTATTTTTGAAAACTCTAATCACTAAATGGGTCAAAGTTATGCATTACTTTAGCTTTGGCTAGGCCATGTGAATGTTATGGGGTGCAACTTAAGAAAAGACTGATCACCACTGAGAAGTCCATATTTAAGAGTTTTTATTAAGCTGGCCAGCTGACTGTCTCACACAATTGGCTATTGGGAGAACAGCCTGACCCTAGGGTTGTAGGGGTTTTCATACCATAAGTCAGTACATCAATTGTAAGTGTCTGTTGCTACGATTTAAAATTACAAGCTCACATCATGAGATCTGAAATCATTAGCAGAGAGGGAAATGGTTCAAAATGACCTTACTTAGGTACAAACTAAAGAATGGTTACTAACATCTAAACAATCACTATTGACATCACCATTAACATGGTACATTGTTTAGGAAAAATAGGAATCAAAAAGAGAACAATTTTTCATTATACAAGAATTGGCCTTTTCATCATTTTGTATTGCCAACCAAGTCATGCTAAGTAATTGATGATGGGTACAGAGGCAGGATGTTCCCATGGGAGAAGCTAAGCAACCCTTGAAAGGTACAGAGGTGGGCGTTGCTATGGGAGAAGTATTTCCTAGGTAACATGGAATCTCAGAGCAAAATGGAGTCTGTTTAGTCATTGTCCATATGGCCTGGCCTATAACATTTCCATGGAGCCAACTCTGTCTGTCTGTCATATGAAGTGCTTTGTTTCTTCACTACTGCCCTTAACATATTACTAAAAACTGAGAACTACTCGTCTTTATTATGCTTTCCAAAACAAAGCTAGAATTTTACTAAAACATTTTTAAAAGTTAATTTACATCAGTTAACAAATTTTGGATGTAAGGCATTGAACCTTGAGTGGATCAATGAAACACTCAAGTGTACCTTGAGTGGATCAATGGAACAAGACAAATCTAAATTGCAGTATATCATAAAACAGAAAAATTAGTATATATGTTTTTTTGAAAAATAATCTCTATCTTATTTTTGAGCTCTTTTTAGCCTATGAAAGATCAATTATTTTACTGACTAACTGTATATTTATTGTTCCCTTTTTTACTTATTTTCTTATTGTGATTTTTAAATTAGATAAGCTAAAGAGTGACTATATGGTAGTATTTTTTTTCTGAAGTAGACATGTGGGAAATGCTAATCTTAAAAAATAAAATTAAAGTTGTAAATATGCTTGGGTTTTAGACATTATTTTGTCCAAAAATCACATGGCAGCCCAAATAAATTATAATGTTCATTTCATAGAATAAACTACTTATAGAGCCATTGACCAACAATTAGAATTTAAAGTGCTTGAAAGAGTGGAGAGACTGGAGCAGAATATCTAAAAAGATAATAGCTAAAAATATTTCTGGAATAATGGAAACACAAATTCTCAAATTTGTAAGAAATTTTACAAATATCAAGAATAAAATTCAAAATAAATCCACATCTACTCAGACTTATCATGGTAAAATTGATAAGAAACAAAGAAAACTCTAATGACATCTAGAGAAACAATAAAAACTGCTTTTCTCTCAAACAGTTTTAAAAAATCAGGGGTTACTGTGAATCAGTGAAATAGCATATTCCTCTTCCTAATTTCAACCTTACATCCATCAAGTGAAAATATTCTTAAGAAAGAGACAAAATGAATATTGTTAAGCAAATAAAATCTGAAAGTTTGCCTTTAGTGGGGCTGATTTAAAAATTATTAAAGGGAAGTTTTTTCAGATAGAAAAATCATATACTAAAAAATGAAAATGCTGAGAGGATAGGGATCATTTAAAGAGTAAATCAAATTGAAAACATATTATAGAACATCACAATATAAACAGTTAAAATTTATTCTAAGTATTATAAATTCAGAGGGATAAAGAAAATAAACATTTCCTAATTTCTTCCATATTTTAATGAATCATATATAAGTAGAAATTTATACTAAACTTAGTTAAGTCATAATGTAAGTCATTATCTATAATAACCAACAAAAATATTTAAGATTAGAAAAAACATGTTACTAAAGTGATGGAGGGAGGGAGAGAGAGAGAGAGAGAGAGAGAGAGAGAGAGAG
>JAJEJO010004998.1:213829-235744 GCA_020662805.1 Glaucomys volans | reverse complement strand
GAGAGAGAGAGAGAGAGAGAGAGAGAGAGAGAGAGAGAGAGAGAAAGGAAAGATAATTCCACATCCCTATTCAGAATATTCAGAATTTATGGTAGTCAAATTTAACCTAATCATCAAGATCTGTACTTTTTATGTACTCTTTATTTTGCTTATGTGGAAATCTCAGATGACAAGTTTTACCACCATTTTCACTTATTTCTTTAATAACACCTCTTGGAATATAATTGCTTTCCTAAAGAGAGTTTTGCCTTCCTGTATTTTAAGTACTCAATATAATATTACATATTAATTTAACATTAATATGGATATTAAAACAATATTATATATTCATATGTAATATTACATATATGTTCACATAATATTGTTTTAGGTTTACTTCATAACTCATTAATTATATAATCATGCCTAAAAAATCCCAATTATATTAAAAGTTGAACATATATTTGTGATGTAGATGGTAATTGTACCCTTTTTTCATCCTTAGTCCAATTGTTTTCAAAAAAGATATATTCCATCAAAATTTTAAAGGTACTTGCAGATTTATTATTTAACTAGTTTGTTTGTGATGCATGAGAACATAAATCTTGTACAAGGTAACATGTGATGTTTCAATACATGTATATATTGCACAAAGTTTAAAGAAAGGTAAACATATCTGTCTCCTCAAAGCTTTATCATTGTAGTGAAAGCACTCGTGATTCTTTCCTCCAGCTCTTTATAGTATACAGTACCTAATTGTTATCTCCTATTACCCTACTGTGGCAGTAATATCAGGACTTCTTACTCCTACGTAATGGTGAATTAGCACCCATTGATCCACCTTTCCCAATCTCGCTCTTCCCACTCTCATTGCTAGCCTCTTGGAACCACCATTCTACTCTCTGCATTTGTGAGATGAACTTGCTTATATGCTTCATGTGAACGAGATCATGTGACACTTGCTTTTCAGAGCCTGTCTTGTTTCACTTAACATAATGATCTCCAATTCCATCCATATTGAGGATGATGACTGGATTCCATTCTTTTTAAGGCTGAATAGTGTTCCATTTTGCATATGTGCCACTTTTTATTTATCCTTTCATTAGTTCATGGACATTAAATTGTTTCCATTTCTTGGTTATTGTCAAATGGTGTTTCAGTAAACATGGGTGTGCAACTGTTTCTTCAATCTACTCATTTCTTTTCCTTTGGATATATGCCTAGTAGTAGAATTGTTGGATCAGCTGGCAGTTCTATTTTAAATTTTTTGAAAAATTCTATCCTGTTTTCCAAAGTGCATGTATAACATTCCTACCAACAAGTTACAAGAGTTCCCTTTTGTCCACATCTTTGTCAGCACTCTGTCAGTTTCTGTAATAATCCATGCAAGTCCTTATTTTACATTTATATTGTAGTAACTCTAGTCATGGGACAAGTGGTTATCTTTCTCGGTGTAAGAAGGGACAAATCAAAATTTAACAACTATGATAAACAGTGACAAGTTTCAGGCATAGTTGTGAAGACTTCATCCAGTTTAGAGATGATGTAGATCTTTGATACAAGAATAGTGTAAGTTTAGTGAAGAGAGTAAATAAATGGATATTTTTTGGAGATTGATTCAAAATGTTAGGGATTATTGATTTTTTGAGATTACTCAAACATTTGATTACTATAATGATGATGATATAATATGTTCTCTAAGGTAATTTTGAGGAGACGGTAATTTTGTGGAAAGAGAAAAAGGTAGACTTAAGAGAATAAGGTCACAATATCCACTCAAAGGCAATGGTCTATTGTACAAGTCTGGCTACTTTCACAGTGATGATAACCATTAAATTATTAAAATTATGTAAGAATAAAATAGATTTATCAAGTTGTTATACTTATAAAATCAAACTTTATGTATAAACACATTATTTTAAAAATATTAAAGAGCAACATCAATAAGGGACAACAAATATTGAGTTCAGAGCATTAAAGTTAAGCAAAATAATTATTTTTGGAACACTAGCAAATACTTAAATTAATTTATCAGTCATCCTTCTAATAATGTATCGGTACTATTCTGAATAGTGAACTTTGTGTAACTTTTATGTAGTTTTACTTTTTTGTATAAATGCCAGCCATCTTATTTAAACTTACATTTTGTGGTTAATGAACATGAAATTGTTGACACTTTCAGTTGACTTTTCTCCCTAGACTATAATAATTTAGTCATATTTTTTGAGCTATTAATTTTATATGATAAAATATGAATGCTTTCCATGGATAGTTCATTGAGTTTTGACAAATATGCTATATATAACCAGCACCATAGTTAAGAGGTAGTACATAATCATAACCTCAGAAAATTTCCTTGACCTCCTTCATTTATAAATCTTCTCACCACAATCCCAGCAACCATTATTTTGACTTGTAAGCATGACTCTTCTGGAACTTCACACAAGTGAAATAATACAGCATGTACTCTATTATGTCTGTTTCTTCCACAAAGCATTTTTCTTTTCATTTGTGTTGCAGTAGGTAGGACTTCATTGGTTTATTGCTGAGTACATTTAGCTACATGACTATATAAAAAGTGCAATCTGATTGCACTATTGGTTTCTTTTCTATTTTCTTCTATTATAAATAAATTTATTATAAACATGTCTATATAGCTTTTTATAGACATACATTAGGTAAAATATAAGGGGGTTGAATTTGCTGTAACTTAAGATAAGAACCTATTTTTATAACAAAATATCAATCATAAGTGGTAATGTAAATTGCACATCCATAAGCAATGTATGAGAGTTCAATTTATAGCTTTTATAATTTTGAATAAACAATCTTTAATTTTAGTCATTCTAATGTATGTAAAGTGTGTATAATTACCATTTCATTTTGCATGGTGTAGATGACTAAGGATGCTGAGAATCTTTCCATAAGCTCACTGCCAACCTTTTGTCTTTTTTGTGATATATTTATTCTATTAATTGTGTTGTCTTCTTATAATTGAGTTTTAAGCCTTTGTACTGTCTGAATATTAAGTAGTTGTCAGATATATGCATTATACATATTTTCTCCCATTCTACAACTCATAACTATTGCTTAACAGTGTCTTTTGAAGATCAAGTTTTAATATTTGTTAAGTCAGATGAATCATCTTTTCTTTATTGTTGGATGTTTGTTGGTGTCTTACCTAACACTCTTTAGCCTACTTCAATTTAACAAATCTTTTTCTTCTTTTCTTCTAGAGATGCTGATTGAGTGTTCATATTTATAGGTATAATTCATTTTGATATAATTCTTATGATAGTGTCAGCCAGGGTTGTGATTAATTTTTCTATATTTTTAAGACTATATTTTCTATATTTTTCTTCCAGAGGCTTGATTGACATATTTGTCAAAAAACCATTTACCATATGCAAGTGAGTCAATTTCTATACTCTCTTTTTTGTTCCATGTTTCAAGAGTTTACCTTACACCAGTTTGTTTTGTGTATATTTAGATTACGCCTTGAAATGAGTTAGTGAACAAAGTTCATTTTGTTCTAGTTTGCAAAATTTTGTTGGTAATAATGTCAAACTCATTTTGTTAATTTACACAAAAAATGTCCAGTGAATTTTGATTAAATTAAATCTGTGAGCAAATTAAAGATCAAGGACATTTTAAAACTATCTAATATTCAAATTTGTGAACATGGTGTATCTCTCCATTTAAGAGAGATTAGTTTTTTAAATATTTCAATCAATAATTCACTATAGTTTTCATTATGGTTGCCTACTTTGATGTATCTATTCCAGAGTATTTCATATTTTTGGCTATATAAAACAATATCATTTAGCAAATTTATTTGCATGGATGAAAATTATGAACTCACATGCAGAAAACAACTATTCAATTAGGAAGCAAGTATACAGAACATTTATGTTCCTGTCAATCCCCTCTGTTAGCTATGCATCCCCCCACCAAAAAAAAACCCAAATAACAAAAGCCTGAGGTCCACAACTTATGAAGAGAAAAAGTTATTTTGACTAACAATTTCGGAGGTTTCAATCTATAATCAGTTGGCCCTATTGCATAGGTCTCATGGTAAGGCAGCACATCATGGCAGAAGCATGTGGCAGAGAAAAACTGCATACAACATGGCCAGGAAGCAACAGAGAGAAAGGAAAGGGCTGGGATCCCACTGTCCTTTCAAGGGCATGTCCTTACTCACTTATAGACTCCCTTCCACTACACCTTACTTCTTAATGTTTCCTCTTCCCAATAGCACCTTTATCACTGGGAGAAACTTAAGACCCCAAATTTAGCACCTAAATACATAACTTACTTAAACCTTACAATGATTTCTTCAAAATGATTCTATTCTCATGATTCTTATTTTCTTTTACCCAAAAGAAAACTGAAGCCGTAAGAAAGCAGACTCCTGGTGAGCTTTAGACATAGCCTTACCTAAATTCAATATCATCTCTGGACTGTGATCATGAAAACTAAAAAACACTCTTCTGTTTTTGTTTCAATCAATATAATTGGATTTTCTGTTCTGAAAAACCAAAGGAATCTTTACATATATCAAGAGGTAAATTTCTCAATGACACAAAATGAGACACATTTGGAAGCATGGAACTAAAGTAAATGATTGGAAATAATGGCATAGGTAGATTTAGAAATAGATCTGTCAGAACGTTTTTTAAAATTATTGCATTACATTGACTTTCTAATCTATTTTTTCCATTCTACATATAATTAGATTCTCATTTCCTCTGTGAATTTAATAACAAACAGTGTAAATGTTTGGAATATAATTTCTAATTCTTTTGTATTTTGACATATTATCAATAACCTGATATGAAATTACCTTGAAAGAATGTTAATCCATAATTAAAAACTGAGGGGATATATTTTACACATGATTTCCTCTCATAAAACAGTGTTATGGTATTATTGCACTGTTTTTTGTTTGCAATATCATTTCATAATACTATGCTTAAAGGATATATTGTAATTTCTTCATTAAAGTTATTAGTTTTATAAAACTATAAAGTATTTTACTTTAAAATGCATGAGAAATAATGCAAGGAATACCTTCTTTTTTATATTATTTCCCCAAGTACTGAAATACAAAACAATGCAGAAGTGATTAGTTTTGTACTATTTATTGTTTAATGTAATCTAGAATTTTTTTATGCCTGACAATATCATGCATAGCACACCTTCTGCCTGCATAACAACTTATACAGTACATACGGTCTGTAATTGAGGCTTCCAATGAAGAAATATATGTTCTGATCTACATGTCATAACAACCTAAATAAAATAGAAAATTTTGTCACTGACAACTTTTGTTTCTGTATTAAAATACAATAATATTTGCATTTTTAAAATCCTTAGAAGTAGATTTGTCATAGTAAAGAAAATTAAGCAAGCTATTAAAATTAATCCATACTTACAGCTCGATATTATAAATGACAATACTTTTGCGTAATTAGATCATAGATGAATTTTCAAGTCTATGAATTTGTGACTAAATGAATCTATTCCTAAGACATTCTGTATTTTTTGACCTCTATATCTTTGTATGTCTTTGATTCTATTTTTCCCCCATAGTTCTTCATCCTCCCCACTGGAAAATCCTTTGAATGTGTTCTTTTATCTAGAAACCTGTATACTTTCTCCAGTCTGACTGAAATGAGTTTGTCTCTACTATTTAGATTGCTAAATCTTTCCCAATTGAACACCAATTTTTCAGAGAATCTTGAAGCAAATGTTACTTCCCCTTCAAAGTCTCTCTCACACCATAAGTATAAGTCCCTTCCTATCTTGTTTTCAAAGCCTTGTGGTACTGTTGAAAATTTCGTGATTGCTGGATTGATATTTGCTTACAGTAGTGACCATTCTATGCTCTGTTTATCACTATTACAGTGTGTAACTCATAGTAGTCCCATTATTTATTTGTGAATAATGAAATGCACCCAGTTCAAGCCTAAAATTATTATTGGGTGCAATGAATCACACAAATGCTGGTGCCAGAAGTCATTGATACCTCTTTTCTTCACTAAGTATGTCTAAACAACATGAACTGATATTGATAAAAAAAAGTCTAAGATATTTAAGACAGCATTTATTTCCATTCACCTCATATAGTCTGCTGTTATTTCTCATTTTGAGTATTACAATTCCTTCTCAATTCTTCTAGTCATAATTTATTGGTGTCACTATCATCCTTTCTCCACATAATTGTTCAAATGAGTATTAAAAATAATAAATGGCTTTGTATCTTCTTAATTTTGTTGGTCTTTGATTTAACTAACAATGTTCCAATCGTGCTTAAAATATTCAATTGATTTTCATTATCCTTAATTTAAATCCTAAATACAGAATTATCTAAATCTATCTTACACTCCTCTTCCAAATGCCACATAGAACTTTCTGATCCTAGTCTTTATCAGGTGTCATTCCATTTCAAAACATTCATACATTCCATTTTCTTTCTTTTTGGTCACAGACACCTGTCTTCCTCCCTCACATCTCCAAAACTCTCAGGTCACTCTCAAATCACTTCTTGGGGGCTACAGATGTAGCTCAGTTGGTAGAACACTTACCTAGCACGCCCAAATCCCTGGGATCAATGTCTAGCACCATGTGCATGCACGCACACACACATAAACACATGCAAATATAAAGATGTAACTTCTCATGATTAATAAGATCATCTGACTTCTAAGTATATACCTAATAATTTAGTTGTTTCTGAAAGCCATTCTTATCTTCTTAAATTGGCATACCATATTGTGTACCACTAGCTATTATTTGCTAATATTTAGTTGCTAACATACATATACACAGTGTTTTAAAAGGAATTTATAAAACTGATAACTATTATTTAAAACATTCTTCCTTGATCAAAATATCAGAAAGATAATTGTGTTCATCTCTTTTTTGCCTATCACCAAAACACCTGAAAAGAAAGAGGAAGAAAAGTGTATTTTGGCTGTTTTGTAGTTTTGTCCATGGTGGGCAGACTCCATTGCTCTGGTCTCAAGGTGAGGTGGAGCACCATGGTCAAAGGGCAGAAGAAAGTTACTCAGCTCATGGAGACCAGGAAGAAGAGAGGGCTAAATCCAGGAAGGGGGCCACAGAGAAGAAAAACTCACCCAGGGCACAATATCAGTGACCCACCCCTATAGTCACACCCCATTTGCATGACACCTCTGAACATTGCTCTATTGACATAGGAACTTTTAAAGATACCTAATAGACAAATCATAGTTGGAATATTCACTCTGTACTCTGTATTCATTCCTAAAACTCTTAATTTTATCACTTTCATTCACTATTATGAATGAAAATGTATTAGTATATAGAATAGATAAATAAGAATTATTATCCTGAGAGAAAAACAAAGATTAAAAAATAAAAATATCTGCCTCAGTATAAAACTTAGCACATACTGTCTTCAAATTATATGTTTTTAGTGGTATCACAAGTGCATTAGTAATTTTAGTTTCTTATAATAAATGGTAGTAGTCCCGAGTTTTGGATTTTTAAAAATAAGAAATTATTTTTAAATAACTATGATTACAAGCATGACAATTTGGTTTTATCAAGGAATGAGGGATAAATACAAAATTCTCCTTCAATGTAGTTGCGAATGATAGCTTGTGTGTGGAAAAATAGCTCAGAAAATTTATGTGTAATATATAATACATATGAATATATAGGAACCCATATACATACACACACACACACACACACACACACACACACACACACACATGCTTTGCCAATGATGCATCATGTTTATCTACCAACCTAATCAGGTAAAAAGGGAAATGCCAACTTTTGTCTGCATTCCAACAACTGTTTTGGATCAATTTGTCTTAATGAGACAAAGGTGTCATATTAATTATTACTTACACCTGTGCATATTCATATGGGTATGTGTATGAAAGACAGAAAGGAATAGAGAGAGAGAGCTTAAATTTCACATAGTGGGCTCCTGAGGTAACTTCCTCTAAACCAGATGAATCATTAAAATATTAATTTTAGCATATAATATTTGTCTCTCTGTGCCTGACTGAAAACTAAAATTTGAACTGCTAAAAGTAGGAAGCAATGGTGGTGAACCCAGGGATAAAGGGTTACTGGGGAATGGGGAGAAGTTGATAAAGATTACAAATTTACAGTTAAATAGGATGGATATCTTGGTGAGCCATTGAACACCACAATGACTATACTTATAAATAATGTATAGTAGGGTTCAAAGTATATAAAAGAGAGGGTTTTTAATGTTCTCATCACAAAGAACTTATAGATATTTGATGTGATGCATATGCTAATTACCCTTATTTGATTATTCCTTGATTTATTGGAATATCACAGGTACCCCATGAATATATATATATATAAGTTTTGGTCAATTAAAATGAAATTTTAGCCAGGCATGATGGTGCATACCTGTAATGCCAGAGGCTCCAGAGGTGCTTGAAGATGGTGAATTTAAAGCCAGCCTCAGCCAAAAACAAGGCACTAAGCAACTTAGTGAGACCCTGTCTCTAAATAAAAAGTAAAAATAGGGCTAGGGATGTGGCTTGGTAGCCCAGAGTTGCTGAATTCAATCATTGGCACCCTCACAAAATGAATAAAGTAAAATAGTAAAAATATTTCTTTTGCAAAAATACTTTTTCTTTTGCCTCAGAGAAAAGAGTAGTACTAAGGTAGATTTTTTAGCCTTTCTGTTTTTTTTCTTCCCAACTCATGATAAGGTCATATGAAAGGACATGTGAAGCACATACAAAAATTGGTACACAGTGTGACATGGTGGTACATATCTGTCACACCAGAGTCTCAGGAGGCTGAGGCCTTGGCAAATTAGTGAGGCCCTAAGCAATTTAGTGAGATCCTTGCTTAAAAAAAAAAAAAAAAAAAAAGTTGTGGGCATGCTGGGAGAGATGTAGCTCAGGAATTGAGAACCCTTGAATTCAATCCCTGTTTCCCAGGAAAAAAAAATATATTGGTGCACATTACTTACCAGCACACTTTGTAATTGTTCAAACCTAGGTCATTTTCCTTTTTCTTTCCTAACTGTACTATCCAGGTGTTCTACAGCCTAATTTCTTATATTGTACCCTACATATACTGGTACTTCTCCAGTTTTTAATATAATTGAAAATCCATTTATTTTAGGTTTATCTTTTGGCAGAAGGGTACTGAGCTCAGGGGCATTTGACCACTAAGCCACATTCCCAGTCCTATATTGTATTTTATTCAGAGACATGGTCTCACTGAGTTGCTTAGCACCTTGATTTTGTTGAAGGCTGCCTTTTGCCATCCTCCTACCTCAACCTCCAGAGTCACAGGAATTACAGGCATGTGCCACCGTGCCCAGCTATATTAGGTTCATTTTGTCAATACTGTGATCGTGGATGCTGCTCTTATTGAGAGGGTAATGAGGCTGGACATTTATATTTTACCTACTAGTGGCAGAAATCCTGTTTTTAGGTATAAACAAACTGTGTCTTTATGCCGTGTAGTTCAAATCATGTTAAGGACATTTTAAAGATCACTGTTACTATTCTGCCTGACCACATTTAAGAATGTAGTTCATTAGTTCACATTCTGTGTCTTTCTTGTCAATGTATATAAAATGGTTTTAAAATTTTAGTATTTAGGGTTTGTGGGTGTAGCCCACTGGTAGAGTTTTTGCCTAACATGCAGAAGGCCCAGTTTCAAGCCCTGCACTGATTTTTAAATAAATAAATAAATAAATAAATAAATATATTTTAAGCATTTATTTTCTTCTTTTTCTTGAATTTGTAAATCAAACTTCTTTTATAAAATTGATGAAGTCTTTGCTCTTGAAATATTGGTAATGATCACCTGAGTTAGCAATTCTCTTATCAAATAAAATCCTCCTGATCTACAGATTATCCCATCAGATAATGAGCATTTTGTTACCTTATTGACTTCTCACCCCCTTTAGTGAATTAACTCATATATCCTTGACTTCTCATACTACTCAGAGAGCTCTCTCATACTTAAAGTAGGTCATTTACTATACCTCCCCTTTAATGTCACTCATCATTTTCATTATTACAACCACACTAAAGCTTTTCCTTTGATTTGAAAATCACTAACATTTTCATTAAGTACTTCTGAATCTCTAACTTACAATCAAATGATAACTTTGTACTTTCTCATCCCTAAAAACAAATATATATACACATATATATGATATAAAAGCAATTTTGTTTAATTCCCAGTGCACTTAATATTAGTTTATTTCCTTACTGGCAATACAAACTCTGATCCCTAGGTTTTTATGGTATTTCTCAGGTCTCACCTGTATACATTTATTATAAGTAATTAGCAGGAGATATTTTAAAATATAAAAGTTACTTTTTCATCATAAAACACTTATTCACCATTTTTGGCATTCATTGGTGTTTTTTTAATTTTAAAAATTTGTTCTAATTTGTTGTATGTGACAGTTGAATACATTTATACATTTTGTTAAATCATACATAAATGGAGTATAATTTCTCATTTTTCTGATTATACATATTATAGGATCACATTGGTCATGCAGTCATATAAGTACATGAGATAACAATGTCTGTTTCTCTCTACTATCTTTCCTAACCCCATACCCCTTCCCTCCCTTTATTCCCCACTACCTAATATAAAGTAACTCTTTTCTTCCCTAGCTACCCCTGCTCCTTACTGTGAATTAGCATCTGCATATCAGAGAAAACATTTGGCCTTTGCTTTATTGGGTTTATTTCCCTTAGCATGATATTCTCCAACTCCATCCATTTACCAGCAAATGCCATAATTTCATTCTTCATAAATCAGCATTTATGGCAAAAAATTATGATTTTGTTACTTCATCCTTCCTGCTCATCTATTAGTGGTATGGAAGTATAGGAAGGACTCTTCTCTCACTACCCCCATCCAATTTACAATGAGGTTCTGAGTAAAATTGCACTTATTCTTTACTACAATTTGGGTAGAACTGATATCATTATTATACTGAATGCATCATATATTCAAGTGTACAATTTTGCATTTATTTAGATTCATTGTATATACTATGAATAAAACTAAAAACATTTTGCCTATGTTTGCTTTCTTTTACAAAATCCTTCATGTTTAATATTTCTATGAGCTATGTTGAGCAATTATTACTGATATTTAATAAAATATCTTTTAAACTAATGGATTCTTTGAACTTAAATAGTATGGAAAAAATATAGAAAATATTTGTAAAACAATTTTTGATTTTGTGCTTATAGTCAAATGCTAATAAAGCTACCATAGACAAACACCAGTTTCCACTTCATGGAATGATTTTAGTTTTCTTTTTTGTATCATCTGTGGAATGTTGAATTGTCTCTTTGATGTAATAAGTAGTTATCACTCCAATTTTACTATATCTTCATGCTAATTTCTGCTTAAAATATTGTGCAAATGGCATAATAATGCTGTCCAGAATTTCTGGAACTTGTGACTATGTCACATTATATGGCAAAGAAAACTTTGAAAAGTTAAGGTGTTTGAAATGGAGATATTTTCCCAGATTATCCACATGGACTAATGTAAATGTGGACTCCCTAAAGGAAGAGAAACTTCACTGAGTTGGGAGTATGAGAAGCGACTGCAGGCAGACATTCAGATAGGTTCATGTTTTTTTTATTCCTGAAGATTAGAAAAGGGATCATGAGTTAAGGAATGTGGATATCTTTTAGAAAAATCATTCTTCAGACAAGGGAAGGAGATGTGTCAGAAACATGATTTACCTAAGCAAAGGAAGAGCATTGGAGGAGGAATAAATGAAAACACAACAACAATTTTGTTGTTCTAATTCTTAACTAAAGTATAACCATCATAATCAGTAACAGTAACAATGTCTTAGACAACTTTACTATGTGCATAATTGAAATGGATGACTAAAATATTCTAAGGAATGGGATAGATTTTGAATACTCTGTTACAGTGTATTCACACTACAAATGAAGCAATGTAGTGCTATTCAAAGGTCATCTTAGACTCATTAAAATTAAATATTGGTAACTCTAGAGAAGTTATTGATATTTTTAGATACATAATTGATATATGAAGAGAGGTGATAGAGTACAATCATAAAAAATGCTCAGCTAAAGCAGACAAGATGAAAAAGGGTTTGGGAAGATAGAAAATTATCTATAAAAACTAGTTACAAATGTAGAACGTATTAATTCAATTATTTCAATAACCCCTTCAAATGAGAATGGAGTAAATGCACCAAGGTACAGACAGAGGATGTCAGAAAGAATACTAAGAAAATTCCAATATCCAATTATAGTGTTTACAAGAAACTTACTTTATATGAAAAGACACAGATAGACTAAAAGTAAAGGGATTGAAATATATATATTTTTCTCATACTAAGCACAAGAAAGCAAGAACAGTTCTATTAATTTTAAGTAGTGCTATCTTATTAAAAAGACAAGTTACCAAGATAAGGAGAGTTATTGCATCTAGATAAATATATCAATATATGTGTGCAAGGTATACACACATATCTTAAGTTTGTCTACACTAACCAAAAGAACACCACATAGCTTAAGTCAATGACTATTATAGTAAGGGACTTCAATATTGACCTTTCAGTAATCAAGGAGGCAGAAAATCAACAAAGTTACATTTGGTTTGAACAATACTATCAATGAACTTAATCTACTTGGCATGTAATTAATACAGCAACCAACAACCAGCAGAATATAAATCTTGAGTTAACATGAAACATTCAGCAAGTTAAACCATATCCTAAGATATAAAAACCAATTTAAATAACAATGAATAGAGATTATTCAAAGTATGTTCTCATATTATAATGGAATTAAACTAGAAACGGATTTGGTTTCTTTTAGAAGGTACAGATTTGAATGAATTGTTATTTCTTGCTTGAGGTAGCTAGCAGAAAAAGAAAATTAGAGTCAATAAAAATTCAGTTCTAGAAAGATCACAGAAAATTACTAAGCTAACAAAATAATATATAAGAAGGATTTCAGAGAAACAAGGAATGGCTATGTGTTAGAGGAGGATCATAATTTTGCATGAGAAGAAATACCAAGGACTAGTTTGTTGTCAAGGTTTTAAATCATCTGATCCTCTTATTTAAGTGGTTGAGTCTAGTTGACTTTCAAACTCTGGGATGACAGTAGATCAAACAGACCACCAAGAAAGTTTGCAGAAAACATTGGTGATGTAATAGAACAACAACTGTGAGATATTTAGAATAAGGTAGCATTACAAAGTGATTCAAATGGGGTAGGAGATGAGGAAATGGTCGTAACCCACCTATGACCACCTAAAGGTAAGGGAGCAGGTAACAATTTTACCAGAAAGAAAGTTAATAAGAGAAAAGTAGATCATTTATCTTAGTCAAAGTAATAAAATATTTCTAGTTCCCATTTATCATTTCTTACAATCCTCCTTCTGTGTGGTCAGCCACAAAATGTCACATGATCACAAGTGGATAAAACAATCGAGTAGGTAGCATTGCAATAAATTAAAACTGGAAGGCAGTTTCATCAAATGCGATTGTTTTTGGGTGGATTCCAAAATGCTTATTAGTTAGTCATGACTGTCCTAATTCTCGAGGAAACAACAATGGAACAATTGACACCAAAACCACACCTGGAAAGAGTCTCCTGTCTTAGGCACTCCCGAACTTCCCGCCAGACCCTCTCATGTACTTCTTACTTTCCCAGACTTTCTTTTAAAACTCTGTTCATGTGGCAGAGGCACCTTTCACTGTTTTCCACTGATTCACACTTCAGTTCTTTATCTTTAAATCCTCATACTCATTACTTCTTTGTTGAAAGAACAATTTTAATTTTCCTGCACAAATTCATTCCACTGTTGTTTCTTTTTCTATCCTCTCCCTTCCCTTCATTCCCCTTTGTCTAATCTATTGAATATATTTTCTTCCCCTTTGCACCCCACTGACTTATGGGTTAGCATCCACATATCAGCAAAAACATTTGACTTTTGGTTTTGAGACTAACTTCTTTCACTTAGTATGATAGTGTCCAGAACCTGCAAAAGTCATAAAATCATTCTTCTTTATGACTAATACTACATTGTATATATACAACACAATTTCTTTATCCACTCATCTGTTGAAGGGCACCTAGGTTGGTTCCACAGCTTACCTATTGTGTATTGTGCTGGTATAAACATTGACGTGGATGTGTCACTACGTTGCTGATTTTAAACGTTTTGGATATAAATCAAGGAGTAGGAATAATTGGGCCAAATGGTGGTTCCTTTCCTAGTTTTTTGAGAAATCTCCATACTGCTTTCTAAAGTGGTTACACCAATTTGGAGTCCCACCAGCAATGTATGAGTGAACATTTGTCCCCACATCCTCACCAACATTTCTTGTTAGTTGTATTCTTGACAATTGTCAATCTGGCTGGATTGAGAAGGAATGTCAGTGTACATATTTTGTTTTGCTTTGTTTTGTTTTTGTGGTGCTGGGCATTGAACCCGGGGCCTTGTGCTTTTGAGGTAAGCACTCTACCAAAAGGGCTATATCCCCAACCCTCAATGTACTATTAATTGGCATTTTTCTAATTGCTGGAGATGTTGAGAATTTTTTCAATATTTGTTCACCATTGGTATTTCTGCTCCTGAGAAGTGCCTGTTCAGTTCTTTGTCCACTTATTGATTGGGTTATTTGTTTTTTGATGTTCAGGTTTTGAGATCTTTGAATATCCTGGAAACTAATGTTCTGTCTGAGGTTTAAGTGGCAAAGATTCTCTCCCATTCTGTAGGCTGTCTCTTCACATTACTGATTATTTCCTTGCTGTGAAGAAGCTTTTTAGTGTGATGCCATCACATTTATTGATTATTGATTTTGTTTCTTATGCTTTAGGAGTCTTGGTTAAGGAAGTCAGTTACTTAACCATGTGTTGCAGTGTTGGTCCTAAATTTTCTTCTACTATGTTCAGGGTTTCTTGTATAATTTCTAAGTCTTTGATGCACTTTGGGTTGAGTTTTGTGCAGGGTGAGAGATAGGGGTTAAATTTCATTTTAATACATATGGATTTCCAGTATTCTCAGCAGCATTTGTTGAAGAGGCTATCTTTTCTCCATTGTAAGTTTTTGGCACCTTTATCAATATGAGGTAACTGTATTTTTGTGGGTTTGTCTCTGTGTCTTCTGTTATGTTCCATTGGTCTTTTTACTTGTTTTGGTGCCAATAGCATGCTGTTTTTGTAATATAGCTCTGTAAGTAAAATTAAAGGTCTGGAATTGTGATGCCTCATGCCTCACTTTTTCTCACTAAGGATTGCTTCAGGTATTCTTGGTGTCTTATTTTTCCAGATGAATTACAGGACTGCTCTTTCTATTTCTATGAAGAATGTCATTGGAATTTTGATGGGAATTGTATTGAATCTGTATAGTGCTTTTAGAACTATGGCAATTTTGACAATATTAATTCTGCCCACCCAAGAACATGAGAGATCTTTCCATCTTCTAAGATCTTCCTCTATTTCTTTCTTTAGGGTTCTGTAGTTTACATTTTAGAGGTTCTTTACCTCTTTTTGTAAAATTGATTCCCAAGTATGTTTTTGAGGCCATTGTGCATGTGAGGATTTTTAAAATTTCTCTTTCAGCTAATTTGTCATTGAGCAAAGAAACACAATTTCTGTGTATTGATTTTGTATTCTGCTACTTTGACAAATTCATTTATGAGTTCTAGAAGTTTTCTCGTGGAGTTTTTGGATCTTCTAAATATAGGACCATGTCATTAGTAAACAAGGATAATTTGAGTTGTTCGTTTCCTATTTGTATCCTTTTAGTTTCTTTTTCTTTTTTCTTTCTTTCTTTTTTTTTTTTTTTTGCTTAATTACTCTGCCTAGAGTTTCAAGGACTATGTTAAATAGAATTGAGGAAAGTGGGCATTGCTGTCTTTTTCTTGTTTTTAGAAGTAATCCTTTCAGTTTTTCTCTATTTGGAATGATGTTGGAATTGGGCTTATTTCCTAGTGTTTTAAACACAAATGGATACTCTATTTTGTCAAATGCTTTTTCTGCATACATTGAGGTAATTATGTGATTATTATCTTTAAGTCTATTTATGTGATGAGTTATATTTATTGATTTTCATACATTGAACCAAATTTGCATCTCTAGGATGAAACCTATGTGATCATGGTGCACTATCTTTTTAATGTGTTTTGGTATGTAATTTGCCAGTATTTTATTAAGAGTTTTTGTAACTATGTTTATCAAGTATACTGGTCTGAAGTAATTATGACTTATATCTGGCATAAAATCAAACAATAGGTTCATCTTTGACTTCTGTAGTATTAATTATCACTACAGCATTAGTGGTGGGGTCTGGCATTATAAGTATTAAATGATGTTAAGGATAGAGTTGATTAAGGGAAAGATGAAGGATAGGAGAGGGGAAAAGGATTGTGATTACAATAGGTGAATGTGGAAGATGCAGAAGTGACATAGGATATAACAGTTATTCAGAGGGATGAGAAAAAATAGAAGTAAAAAATTAAAAGAAGAGTAAAAGAAATAATACGTTTTGGCTGTTAGGAAAAGAAAAGGGAGGAAGAAAACAAGGACAACAAAATAATGAAGAAGACAATATAAAACAAAATCAAAATATACTAATCAAAACCCCTAGTCCTCAACATACAGAACAAGGTAAAATGACTAACCTCAAAAGAAATGCTAGAAACAAGAAAACAGAAATAAAGATATATACGCATATATGTAAATGATATATATATATAAGATATAAGATATAAATATATAAATAAATATATATATTTATATATAAATATATCTTTATATATATATATATATATAAATGTCCTTGAATCACACTAGGAAAAAACAAAACAGAAAGCAAAAAAATAAAAAATAAAACAAAAAAGAATTGATGCAAAATTAAGTGGTCATTTCCATTGTGATGGACCAAAAAAATCAGTGAGAATATATGTTAGCTGTCTGTGTGCAACTATCAACAGTCTTTCTTTTAATTTCTTCTTGAGGTTTGTACTGGGTGTAAGAGTAGGAGCTGCTCAAGATGTCAGTTGGATTTCAATAATCTCTGCTTCTCTTCTCAGTGGTAAGGATGATGCTTGGGATGGGAAATACCATCAGCTTCGCTCTAGTGTGAAGATGTAGCTGGGTTCTGTGAGATGAGTACCTGTGGGTGGAGCTCTTGGTGGCGGGGCTAAGATCCAGTGAGGCCCCAGTTGCTTTGTTGGGCAGCTAGTTCACTATTAAAGATATTAAATCCAGGCACCTTTAGATTCCCTCAGATGCCTAACTATGCTAGGAGATTTTACCTCAGGCCTCTTTGCAGGGATCTACTTGTAAAGCAGGAAAGCCAGTCCCCCGCTGCTTTTGTTCCTCAAGGGTTCTGCCCTTCATGGCCACCTGTAGCCCCCTCCCTGAGTGCAACCGCACTAGTCAATTCAGGTTCCCTACCGACTGCAGCAGGTCCCGTGTTTTTCCCAGCCTCCCTCCGGACACACTAGCTCCTTTAGCTGTCCAACCCACCAGAGCTGGTCCTACTGGACTCTAAGGAGGCAGGGAGCCAAACTCCTCCCTGCCCCGCCTCTCTGACTTGTCCCCCCAACTCTTGCAAAATATACTCCATACCTATTTTTCTCCGGATTTTGCTAGGCTCAGACTAGTTCACAAGGCTGGTTCTGTGTATGGAGCCATCCCCGTTTTCCTGGATTGGAGTTCTCAGTTGGGATATCTGCTGGCTGTCACAGTGCATTCAGCTTAAGATGACTCCTGCCTCCCTCTCTGTGTCCTGTTGGTAAATACAGGGCATCAATCGCATACCAATTTATAGTGCTCTACCGTCTCTGGATCGCATAGGGCAGCTGGCTATCCCTCTGATCTCAGGTTTTCCCACACCAAAACTGTCCATTGTATTTCTCAACTTTTTCCATCCGTATGGGTTAATTCCACTGCTTCTGTGATTAGCTTTATTTTTGTCTCTTTGTTCTTGTTTAATAATCCTGAAATTTTTACATCACTGAAGCACTCTGGTATTGAGTTTTAGTGAAATCCCTTCCATCCTCCTTGCAGGGAAGTAGTATTCCCAACACTTGAATCCTGGTTGCCTAGCTACTAGAAACTCTAGTTCACCATCTTCCCTTCCCTATCATATTATCTTATTCAGCCTCTGAACTAGCAAGGAATTTATCTTTATCACCTGTTACTCAAGAGGCAGGTGACTTGTTTTATAATCTAGGGTCATGATATCTAGATCAGCCAGTTTGTTTCCAGAAAACTCAGTTCTTCCTCTAAAAGTTCATATATTGATAAACACTGGTGCGTATACAAACACATGTAGGCATGCACACACGTGCATCCATGTCTGTATGCATAGTCTCTACTAATGGAGACAAGCTATATGTCTCTACTGTACATGCTTAGGCTTTGTTTCTTTAGACCATGTTTCTGGACATCTAGTAAACAATAATAACATTAAAACAATTCAAATACTTTTTAAAGTCAATTTAAGAAGCAGAAAATGAATTAATTCTGACTTTAAAATAAGTAATTCATTTATTAGAGCTTTATAGTTATAATGGTAGTTGAGTATCGCTCCCTGTCCTGCGTGGGCCAGGGAAAGGATTCCTGTAGAAGGGGTGGGCTGGCTGCGAAATAATGGTTAAGAAATTTGTGTATCATTTGAAACAGCAAAAAAACAGAATTATCTTTGAAGCAGGGTCATGACTGATTGAGCCATCCAGATGGGACAGACTCTAACAAAGGAAGGAACCTGAACTTGGTTTATTTATAGCCATGCAGATCAAAAGGGAGCCTGTAGGAGCTTCTTCCCTGAAAAACAGGATAAGGGGTGGAGTTAGGCAAGCCATTTGACTGTAGCAGGTCTAGTTCGCATTTGAGTTTTAGCAGTGAACCAACAAAGGAAAACCACTTGACTCAGGTGGTCTTGATCAGTTCTGGTAAACTGAGAGTTCCCTAAGATCAGGTTTTCCTGGTTAGTGGTCCAGCTAAGCTTGATTCTCATACAAGTTATGGGTGGCTTCCAGCAGTTGACTTCATCCTGACAAACTCATGCATGCAGAGAAATCAATTTCAGTTCATGATCACCCATTTTTCCCTCTGTCCTCCTTCTTTCCCATTCTCCTTCAGAAAGGTGCTGGCACTGAATTCCTGAACAAGATCCCCAACTTTCAAGAATTAAAACCAAGAATCAATAAAGGGTATGCCATCAAATTAACATGCTTCCTCAAAGCAAAGGAAATGACTGAGAGCAGGAAGAGAGTGTACAGAATGGAAAACAAATCTTGGCCATTTACCCCTCTGACAGGGGATTCAAATCCAGAATATAAAAGAGAACTCAAGCACTTAATACCAAAAAATAAGTAGATTTTTATAGAATATGTACTGTTGGTGCCAAATGGGGGAGAGAGACATACATATTTTCTTAATACTTATTTACAGAACTGATGAGTCATTATGGAAAAGTTCATAAAATATGAAGTTCAATACCAACCTCTTAGGGAAACTAATTACCAATGAATAATAACCAAATTTTACTGTATCAGTTGATTTTAAATAGAAGTTAGATCTATATCTATTTGATATTGAAAATCAACTCTAAAATTATACCTGGGTGAATTTTGATAATTTTGAGATAAGCCCCAAGTCAGATTTGTACTTCCAACTTCTAAAGAAAATTGAAAAATTTCTTTCAGATTATTTTATAGAAGACAAGCCAAGAGTGGTGCTGTAGAGATTATGGTCTCACAGACAAAGGAAAAATGACAAATGGTGCAAAGCAACAAGGAAAACTGTGGCCTTAATGCTCCCCTCCTCAGCAGTTTGACCAGATTTTTGATTAATTTAAGTTGAAGAAGTTTGTTACAACTGTAAGAAGAACAAAAATATAGCATTTTCCTTGATACCATGTCACAAGCACCATCTTGAGAATGATCTTTGAGAAAATACAGGTTTCCTAAGAATTTGGGGTTTGTAAAGGTGGAGTGCAAACACCTGCTTTCTGTGATTAGAGTACCGAAGTCCGGATTCTGGCTGAGGGCTTGACACCAGGACATGTTTGGAGTCTAGTCATGCTACCTCATTTCCCATGGGCCATGGGTTTTCTTCAAAGGAAATTAGTCCTCAAAGGGAACAAAGGAGGCCTGTAGATTGAAAAATAAGACTACATGGTAGGATTACAGTAAGAAATTTTTCATAATGGCACAGAAAAGATAATTATATGAATTATAACAGTGCTTTTTGGAAAAACACAGAACAGCCAATATTGACATGATTCTGACCTACATCTATGTGTATTTTTTGACTGGTAGATAATGAAGGAAAAGGAACAAACGTGCAATTAGATTATTTCCATGTTTTGTGTTTGGACAGGAGGCATGTAGTGATTGGGAAATTGATTTGAGATGAAATGGGCTTGTACAGAAAAAAAATAAATTTATATTTAGATATTTTTATTGGATGTTATAGTGATTATGTTTATTAGATTATAAGCAAAAGATTCATGGGTGTGTGTTTGTATGTGTCTATTCTAGATTATGACTGTCAGCATCTCTATATCCAAAATTATATCTATACCAAAATTTAGCCTTTTCTGTTCATTTGTTTAATGATTTAATATTGTAATTATCTTTCAGATGATACTCACTGAAAGCACCCAGAAAAACCACTCTGGACCACAGGAACTCATGCAAGAGATTTTATTAAGTGGCCAGGCAGTGTCTGGGTGAGAGAGAGAGAGAGAAAGTGAGAGTGAGTGAGAGTGAGAGTAAGAGAGAGTGAGAGAGAGAGAGAGGGAGAGAGAGAGGCAGATGAACAGAGTGTCTGCTCTCAGAGCTGAGAGAAAGAAAGAGAGAGAAAACAGGGGAGAGAGAGAAAATGGCCAGGGAACTTTTCTTGAGTAGTTTGAATTTGGGGGGCTAGTTGCAATTGGACCAATGAGGTAGGAGGAGGCTCATGGACTAAGGATCTGGACCAAAGACTGAGTAGAAAGTTTGCAGACTGACGAGCTGGGTTGTAAGATGGGAGGGGGAGGCAGAATAATGGTGGCAGAAAAATAGCAGATCTGATGCCAGTACTCACACTTAATGTGAAAATAGAGCATACATGATTCTAATGGTAGAAGAGAGAATTACCTTCCCTCCTTATGACAAATGGTTTCCTAGTGTTTTGTTGATGTTTTGCATCCAATGCTTACATAAAAAACAAATTTGAATGTTCCTAGATGAGTAAAAATGACCATGAACAGAGCAATTAAAGGCCAGCACAGATGAAAATCAGAAATTTGCCTTATACTCACCTTCCAGAAAAGTGGTGAGCAGTAGAAAATCTCAGTGATACTTCAAAGCCCAAATAGCCTCAAATACATATGAATGTATGTGTGTGTGTGTGTGTGTGTGTGTGTGTATTTTCTAATAAAATCCATTAAAGGAATAAAAGAGATTGCATGAGATAATTTTTCAGTTGAATGTAAGATGGATAGGTTTTGCTGAAAAATGTTGGTAGTAGTGATAGCTGATAGGAAAAGTTACAAAATTAGAAATTATTCGAGGAAGAGAAAGCCAATTCCTCTAGAAAAGACGTAACATGACACATACTCTACTATTATAGTTACATAACAAATTGTGGAAAAATTCCACTCAGATTTTTTGTGGGTCAGGAAAGTCTGGTGTATATGTGTGGTTGTCAATGCCGTCTGTTGATATCACACTCTGGTTTCCTTTTTAGACGAACCTATTTTTAAATTAAAAAATATTAAAACAAAAATCTCTCATTTCAAAATAGAACCAGATTTGAATTTTTACCATTTATAGATGGGCAGACATCTTTATAATATTATTTGAGTAATCTACACAATATTCTAGCTACCTATTTGGAAAAAAAG
>JAJEJO010004998.1:121301-208829 GCA_020662805.1 Glaucomys volans | reverse complement strand
TAATATTCCATTGTGTATATATACCACAGTTTCTTTATCCATTCATCTACTGAAGGGCATCTAGGTTGATTCCATAATCTAGCTATTGTGAATTGAGCAGCTATGAACATTGATGTGGCTGCATCACAGTAACACATTCAATATATTGGTCTGGGACTCGGGACAAATAAATACTGAAAATATACAGATTTGAGGAATTTTTCAGTATTCAAAGAGTAATTGAAATCAAGGAGGCACTGGAGATGGCTTTGTAAGAGTAGATAGAACACCTCTGTGCTACAACCTTGTGGCACACCAACTTTCAAGGGCTAATAGTTACAGTGTGTTAGTATTGGCACTGAAAATGTTCCAACCAGTGTTCTAGTTGCTTTCCATGTGCAACGATGTTTAATCTCAGAATAATTGCTTGTGATAAGTGTTATTATTCTCATTTAATAAATAGGGAACAAAATCAAAATAGGCTAAGTGTTGATGAGGGAGCTTCAACCTGGGCATTTAAGTCCTCAGTCCATGTTGCTCTAACCACCTGTATTTGCTGTGCAGAGAAGAAACTGGGTGGGAGAAGATGGAGGAAATGAGTAGGACACATGCCAGAAGGATAGGAGGAGAACCTGTATCAAAATCTGCCATCAGTAACAAGGAGAAAAAGCATCTCAAAAAAGAATAATGTGCTATTAATAAGTATCAAATACTTTAAAAGACTTTCGGCAACATGGCAGGGGAAAAGCCAGTGGATTTGTGGGTCAGATGTCCTACAATTTAGAAAAACAAAATATTTTTTCAAGCTATCAGTATATTTATACTTCTTGAAATTGAAATGCAATTATTTAAAATTACCCAGAGACATATTTAATCTTTGGCATTTTAAGCAGTTTTGTATTTCATAGTATGAATCAATAATTTAAAAATGTTATTTCTTTAAATGCTTAGATGAATTAATAAACTCTGATGTCTGAGTACATCATTGCAACATTCCTTCTTACACTGCAAGCTTATTTGGGCTCTAATACTAGTGTAATATTTTAGGAGCATTTTTACTTTCTGCTGTAATATAACCATGATGGTTTAAATTTAAAAATGTGTTATACCGTCTTCCTGCATCCCATCTGAGGTGCTAACAGCAGATGGGCCACACCTGCTTCTCAAAGTCCAAGTCCTAGTTCCATGTTTTCCCTCTTATGACCTTCTAGATCCTTACCTTCCTGTTTCTTCTTTTCTCCCACAAACCATAATGGTAATATTGACTTCCTGAAATTATTTCTTGGCACCTCATATTTCCTCTTTCTTTTTTTCTAACTCCTATGTCCCCAATTATGTATATGACATAGTCTCTTTTCAAAAAACTGATTATCAGCTGGGCATGCCTGTAATCAAAACGTTTCAGGAGACTGAGGCAGGAGGATCAAGAGTTAAATGCCAGCTTCAGCAACATCGAGGCCCTAAGCAACTCAGTGAGACTGTCTCTAAATAAAATACAAAATAGGGCTGGGGATGTGACTCAGTGGTTAAGTGCTCCTGAGTTCAATCCCAGTATCCAAAACAAAAGAAAACAAAAAACTAAAGATTCTCCTTTACTAACTGGACCCTATTAATGAAATATTAAACAATACTTGCTGATTTGTTTTTCTATTGCCTCTTCAAGAATTCTTGGCAATCCAATAATGAAGATTTAATGTCCTTTATGTGTCTTAGAAGTAATATCTAGACATCATGATATTTTCAGCCAAAATTTTTAAAGTATTTTTTCTAATATTAATTTGCTATATTTTGGTATGCATATCAAAAGTAATGAATTAACTTTTAATTTAAAATATTCATTGTACAGGCATTACTGGGTCTATAGTTGTAACTCTTCATTTCTTGATTATTGGCTTACATAAAATGCCCTAATTAATTGGGTAGACAACAAATAACAGTAATTCCAATGATGGACTAGGGATTAAGAAATCAAAATATTCTACCATTTATTGATACCTCTACATCCCTGTTTTGTTGAAAACTTAATGAGGAGTTTTTAGGACTTTCCTACTTAATATTATGTCATGTTCAAAATGCTACAGAGAAAGCTATCTGAATGGATTCTCAAGTATATTATTTATATATACATTTTTCTTTTTCTTTATTAACATTTTTCTTTTTAACTACATTGTGAAGATCTAATTTCATATAGCTTTCTCTGTATAAATAGTGCAGTTTACATTCTTAGTTAGATCAACAAATTGTTGCACTGATTTTTTGTGACCACCAATGTATCATTTGGTAATATTTATGAGAGTGGTGGGCCTGAAGAGAACTAATTAAAGAATATTTCTTAAAGACGTGATGCTTCTTAGATTATGTTTTGCATAATTATTGAAGTAATAAATTATTGAACTGAGAATTTATATTGAGATACCATTCTGATACTGATAGCATATAAAACATATTAAATTCACATTGACATTTAAAAAGGATGAAAAGGAAGAGCATCCTATTATCTGAACTGAAGAGCTTTTATGATATAATACACTCATTGCTGAAATTATGATTAAAACGGCCCTTCAAAAGTCAAATCTTTTCAAAGAAACTCAAAATTACTGAGTAACAAATTTAGAAATCTTATTGAATTCTCTTCTGAAAAATTCTCTTGACCTTTAGTTTGACATTGAAGAGGTTTTTTTAAGTTTCTTTTGTTCTATTCTTATGATGACGGACTGATAGAAAAAAATCTAACAGAAAATATTTGCTTGATGTATTATGAAAGGAAAATTATTGTCTTCTTTTATGTCTGTATCTGTGTGTGGTATGTGTATTTAATTTTATTGCATGTGTATGTATATCCATGCATTAGGATTAAGAATACATTTGTAAGTCATGTTCCAAAAAGAATCTTAAATATTTTAATTGAAAATTATTATTATTCTTTCTTTGCAGTGTCTCACAAGAAAACTTTCCAGAACATGATTTTCTTTGGAAGAATAAGTTAGTGATACAATGCAGCTATGAGTAAAATGAATTCTTCTACTTTTAGAATAAAAGAAAATATAATAGAATTTAAAATGTAAGCTCTGTAAATAAATAGTTAGAAAGAACTTTTAAAAAGGGGTGTTTTATCTATAGAAGAGGTACCATGGCACTGATTGTGCATTAGAGTCTCCAGGTTTTTATCTGAGAACAAAAGATCAGTATTTAAACGCAGGTATTTCTATTTAATCATAATGTGTTGTCCAAGTTTGTTTTTCTTCTTTTCTCCCAGTCGGAATTCAGATTGAGTACAGTAATCAACACGAAGCCAATGGAAGGGGAAACATCATTAGAGGAAAGCTTAAAAAGACATTTCAGATGTAGAAAATTGAAGGAGAGTTTGTTATGTAAAACAAGAAATAGATAAGAATAGAATATATACTTCTTATATCCCCTGAAATTCTCCGAATTTAGATCCATTTAGAATGACACACATAGCCAAAACAAGTAGATTGTTGAGAATAAGGCATTGTCATTCATCCTCTGTCAAACAGGATATTTTATTTTGTGAAAAATGTAACAAAAGGTACTTTGAGTTCCAGGACACAAGCACAATAGAAGAAGCAGGTAAGAGAATGCATATGATCCAAGCTTTATTCATGGTTTGTCTTCCAACTCATTATTTTGCACAGGTTCTATGAAAGGGGAAAATTTGGCATCTAACCTTTGAGCATATGTCAAGTCTTCATGGAACAAGAAGGGATTGCAATGAGGCAGAGCACTTGTGGAAATAGCAGAAAGCTCTCTAGAGGTAGCACGGAGGAAACAGTGAGAGGTTTTCTCTTACTGAAAGGCCTAATTTACAGCATGGCTTGCTGTTTTGCACATTTAGTCATGAAAGCAGCGAGTTCAATGCAGCTTTGGGAAAATTGGTTTACATGAGAACATAGTTAAATAGTTTTGTTGGGGAGTGGACGAGGCATGTATACTTAATAAAGTCTCTTCCTGTTACATCTCCTGGTGATTTGGTATTAAAAACTTGAAGACACAATGTTTTTAAAAAATGTATTGTCAAGGTTAAGGTAGAAAGTATAACACTAGAAGATTGATTTTATAAACTTGGCACTTAATAGTTTCCTAAAATCATCGGCAGAAGCATGATCCACTAGAGGGGTAACTTTGACTTCTCTGTCTCATCACTGTAAATCACCTGTTAACAAATTTTCTTTGCAGATCTGAGCTTACAAAGAAAATTAAACAGATGGAATTTCAATCACTAGATAGAAAAATAATACTCTGAAAAACTTGGATGTTTTTATTCTTCTGTATCAACACTCCTCTCTATTCTATGCTTCTTTGTGCTCTGCGCTGCTCCTAAAAAAGGAGACCATACCCTGCATCACCTCAGCCTCTTACCTACAGATTTTGAATTCGGTTCAGCTAACCAGAGACAGGTTTGCTTTACTTTTCGATGTATCATAGGTAATGTCTCTAGGGCAAATGTCTGGCAGGTTGACTTCCCATTATAAAAATTTGTGGCTCTCTAAAGTCAGGACACTTTTCCTTTAATATAACCTACTGTGTGTGTTGTGCCAAATATTGGCTAGCAGACCTTCTGAACTTATATGATCTTATAAATATGTGTGTAATTGATTGTATGTTACTGACTTGGTTATTTTATAATGCTATGGGAGAAGAATTGAAGTAAGAGAAAATGAAAACTGTTCAAATGTATTCATAGTAATACAAATTAATGTTTTTCTTATAGAGAATATATCCCCAATTCAAATGATCATTTTATGTAGTTTTAGTTCAATGTTGGAATTACATTTAAGGAGCTAAATAAAATCCTTCACTTTATATTTTCATGAATTCATATTTTTACTTTTCAAAACTGATAATAGGCCCCTGTTTACTAACAGCAATTTTAAAACATTCTCTGAACACTTGTAAGTATATATTTTGTTTTCTGTCAAAAATATTTTCATAGATAAAAATTAGGTTAAGATATGTCGGTGGTAACTGATTGTAATTTCTATCACCTTGAAAGTGTATTTTACTAAGTCTTGATTAGTAAAAATTTGAGGAAGCCAATAATACTATTGTAGAATAAAAAATCACTCCATTCTTATTTATCCTATATCTATTATTGTTGTTTAGGGAATTGCCATAATAGGGCTGAGGAAATATTAAGAGGCATAAGTACATGCATTATACTTTTATGCTAACAATATCCAAAATTCCTCTATATCATTTCAACTTTATGTCTTAATTTACAAGATTTTCTTTTCAAGAAAGGTGCTTATATCTAGACTTAACAAAAATTTATTTTAAGATCCCAAGGTGATGTAACAAAGAAAAAGTTCAGTAATTTTTTTCTTTACTCTCCACTGTATCTTTAAGTGTAATGCACGTGAATACAGTAATGATAAATGCAGTTCTTTTTTTCCTGCAGATTCTCATATTATCACTGGATCAAATTAATTCACTGTTGCAGAAAATTTCACCCAGAGGATAGTAGCCATAAAATGCTTCTATGACTTAGATTAAACAAACAAACAAACAAACAAAAACAGAGATCCAGCATATGTTATTTCAGCCAGTGATGAATTCTCTTAGTATATGTGATTTTCAAAATTAATGACACTTAATGACATAATATACCTAACCTTTTAAATTCCTGTTTCTATAATAAGAAACTATACAATGTAATCATATGTATTTAAGGATATGTTACAATTGTATGCAAAAAAATATGTGACCAATGGAATCATATATGTAAAAATATACTTTAGTTACCTGTATTTAATTATCTCATGACCATATAAGACATCATGTCAAAAATTAAATAGCTAAAGAATGCTAGGATATTTTTAAGGACTCTGTACAAAATATTGTTTTGCTTGAGACATACTGTAGAAAGTACCAAGGTACGCAAACCTGTAATCTCAGCAAAAGCAAGGTGCTAAGCAACTGAGTGAGACCCTGTCTCTAAATAAAAAACAAAATAGGGTTGGGGATGTGGTTCAGTGGCTGAGTGCCCCTGAGTTCAATCCCTGGTACTCGCGCCTCCCCTCCCCCCCAAAAAAGAAAAGAAAGAACCAAGGTGCTGTAACCAGAAAAGGATTAATGAAGAAAACAACAAGCCTGATAATGAATAATGGATTCCAGATTAAGATCCAAAATTACATATATTCGGACTAATGAGAATAAATTCTACAGATTCAAAATAGCATATGTCAAAGCTTAAAGAATACTAAGAATTCTGTCATCTCTTTCACGAAATATGAGATCAATAAAATAATCAAAGTATCAATATTAAAAGAGAAAATAAGTGCTTAGACTATTTGCTACAAATTTGAACACATCACAAATATGTTATAAAACATTGTCTCAGTTTGTTTTGTATTTCAGTAACAGAACACCTGAGATCAGGTAATTTATGATAAAATATATGTATTTTCTCACAAGTTTGGGAGGCTGAAATTCCAATATCAAGGTGCTCACATTTGACAAGGGCCATCTTACTGCATCACCCCATCCTGGAAAGCAGAAAGGTAAAAAGAGAGCCCATTCCCACATTCTCAGAAACAGTTTTATTATTTTTTTAATACATTAATCTCACTATAAGTTCATAGCCCTCAACACATAATCAACCCTTAAAGTCTTCACTTTCGAGTGCTATTATACCCGCAATTAGGTTTTGCAATGAGTTTTGGGGGGCAAACATTGAAACCATAACAATGCATAACTGTAAGGACAAAGTTTAGAGAAATAACTTCACTTTATACAATAGGAGGCTGCGTACACTCCACAGTGCAAATCCCATTTCCATTCTCTGCTCTTTCTTTTCCATCCTCTTTACTATCTCATCACTACTCACAGAATGTAGACAACTGCTACTGCCTGGGTTTTGAAGACGCGAATTCACAAATCCAAAAGATGTGACTTGCAGCTGAACAGAATCAACAAAGTAATTAATGAACCATTTAACATCGAACTTCAGAGTGCTTTTGGTGTCATTTTTGTTTCCAGCATTGTGTCACTGTCTTCTGTGCCTTTTGTCTCTTAGAGCATCTGCATTTAGTGGGTGCTCAATTTGTTATCAGGTCTAAACAAATATTAAACACTTATTCTTTTCCAGTGCACTGACCTGATGAATATATAGCTCGGTCATGTAGTAATATAGAACCATTTTTATATAATTATCAATAATTTGCAACTAGAGAATAATAATAATACATAATAATGGAAATAAAACTCATATTTAGAGTATAAAAATTCAAAATCCTTTAAATCCAAGCAAAAATAAATCTTAAGAGAAGAATGTATAGATTTGTTTCCTTTAGACTCTCTCTCTCTATTCAGAAAGCCATTATAGTTACTAAAAAGCATAGTTTGCCATGTACAAGAGATGGAAAATGACTGATTAACTCAGAAGACATTCATTGAAACTTAAAAGAAAAACTTTTAATTAAAAAATAGATTATCCAGCTTCAGAATATACTTTTTAGGTTTTGATTGGGGAAGACTTCATAAGTAACTACCAATAATAGATTGTTAATCATTTAAAAATTAAAATAACAAAATCATTACAACTTGTATATTAATGTATATCTGAGAAAAAAATTGTACCTTGCAAATCAGGAATCTGATTCAATTGTTCATTATTGTTATGGCATATTCAAGGATTCTTGCCAAAGCAAATAATATATTTACCTTTCAAAAATTCAGCGATTCTTATTCTTTTACGATTCTCATAATTGGTTGGTTTCTATGAACTTGCTAGATATATAGAAACCTCCAGTTTGTCCAACTGAAGGTAGAAACAATGAGAAAATTGCAGTGTTATTATTTTATGATAATACAAGATGGAGATTCTAAGGGTAAATGCAAATAAGAAATAAGCAGCTTAATTCTCCTTATGAGAAATAAAAGACTTCTATCCCTTCCTTTTCTTAAAGGATTTCTTTTAGGAAATATATTATTTGAAATTCTTTGTCTCTTTGAAATATATGTAAATCTTTCCAAAGCAAAATAAGCCTACTTCCAGCTTTGTCTTTCTCAAAGGCCTAGGAACTGTTGCTTTGATATGTAAACATTAAGCAAAAGACTGCTCCTATCTCCCAGTGCTGTGGGAAGGCAGGAGCCCAAGCCCCTCTGACACCTCACTCCGTACTGTAGCATGACAATCTTGTCATAAAAGATATGAGGAGTTTATTTTCCATGGGATAGTGTCAGAGTGCTAACACAGATGGTCAACCCAACTATGAAGAGAATTTAGAAAAAAAAAAAATGTGTGACAAATGGTGCTGTCAAGTCCTTCTCATAGAGTACCAGTTATTGCTTATCTTAAGACCATGCGTGTAATAGTATGTGTTAGCCAGGGTTTCCCACAGAAGCAGAATCAATACATAAAGAGATTTATTAGGAAGAATTGGCTGGTGTGATATATGGGCTGACAAGTCACAAGACATGTAGCTGGCCAGCTGGAGATCCAGGGAAAATAATGTTGTAGCTGCAGTCTGAGACAAATGGCTGGAGAGCCAGGATAGTCAATGTAGCTCCATTCTGAAGGATGGTAGACTGGATGCAGGAAGAGCTGATGTTTCAGTTTTAGTCAGAAAGAAAGAAAATAAAAACAAACAAAACCCAAATATTGCCCCTGTTCAAAGGCATGGGGCCCACTCACTTAAGGAGGACAGTCTGCTTTACATATTCTACTAAAGGTGGATTTTAATCTTATCTAGAAACTTTCCCACAGACATACCTTGAATCATGTTTGACTAATATCTGGGCACCACATGGTTCAGTCAAGTTGACACACTAAAGTTAACTACCATGAGTGGATTGCATTCTGTTTAGCTATATGATAGGAAGAGATTGTTTTTCTATCTATACATTCTCTTAGTAGAATTTCTATGATATGCATCATATTTGAATTCAGTGTTTATTCAATCATAAAATTATTTTGTCTTTTTTCTACCTTTGTAGAAAGGTTTTATGAGTTTGGAGACTATTTGGTTTAATTATATTTTCCCAACTCTCTACGCATGAAATTGTTTTTGACTTTCTTTATTTACATTATTACTTTCCTCATCTATAATTAATTGTGTCTTGTTTTAATTACTGTAGTTTTTAGATACTTTATTATATATGCTAGAGCAGGTTCTACTTCCTTGTTCTTGTTCAACTGTGCCCTGGTTTTTCATTTTTAATTTCCATGTATTGTAGTTTATTTTTCAATTTTCATAAAGATAAAAAATAAAAATGTCTCCAGGGAATTTTATTGAGATAACATATCTTTAGATTAATTTTGGAAAAAAAGACATTTTATATAATGCTTCTGCTCATCCACACACATCTCATTATGTCTCTATTAGTGTTTTTAGAAATAGTTTTTGAAACATATTTTGCTAATTTCTATTAGTCATAGTTCTCCAGGGAAACAGAACCGATAAGATTTCCCTCTCCCTCTCTGCCCATCCCTTCTGTACATGTATATACATATACATGTATGTGTATATATATATATATATATGTACATATATATATATTTGTGTGTGTGTGTGTGTGTGTGTGTAAAGAGAGAGAGACAAAGACAGAGAGAGAGATATGTGAGTCATGTGGACATTCATTATAGGACTTGGCCCACATAATTATAAAGATTGAAAAGTTGCACCATATGCTCTATGGAGAAGCAGAATATCCAATGGTGCAATTCTGTCCAAGTCCCAATGCAATGATGTAAGTCCCAATGTGAGTATAAAAGTCTAAGAATTGAAATTACTGATGTCCAAGAACAAGAGAAGATGGATGTTTCAGCTCAGAAAGTGTGAATTCTATTCGTTCTTTTTTGATTGTTTTCTGGCTCTCAACTGATTGGATGATGTCCACTTGGTAAATGCTTAATCCCCCAAACGGCAGTGTTCAGAGGTGGGTTCTTTCAGAGGTGATTGTATCATGAAAGCTATGATTTCATAAATTTACGAATTCACAGTTTAATAAGCTTCTAGATGATGATGGAAACTTTAGAAAATGGGACCTCTTTGGTGGAAGTAGGTCATCATAGGTATGCTCTTGAATAGTATATTTTGTCTCTGATTCTTCCTCTTTTTCTCTATGTTATCCGGCCACCATGAGGGAAGGACATTTGATCACCACATGCTTCCCATGCTTCTCTGCCTCATCACAAACATAGGAAAAATGGAGCCAAATGGCCATGAGTGAGAAGTCATGAGCCCAAAACATACATCTTTTCTCTTTTAGGTTGTCTTTTTCAGGTATTTTGTCAGGGCAATATAAAGCTAGCTAACACACCATTTCAATTTTAACCCCGGTCATCTTGGAACTCATCACATGTTCTTAAGCCATACTTAATCTTCAAATAAAGATAAAATTATGGGGCTGAGGCTCAGTGGCAGAGCAATTGCCTAGTAAGTATGAGGCACTGGGTTCAGTCCTCAGCACTGCATACAAATAAATGAATAAAATAATGGCATTGTGTCCACTTATAACTAAAAAAAAAAGATAAAATTAGATCACAACTCCACCTAAATTGATACACCTTTCCCACATACAACTCATATCTTGATCACTTTACCTGCAAGAGAAGTAAGTCTTTAATCCTTACTCTTCTACTTAAATACTGTGATGCAAAATTAATAATTCTTAAGTATTATGATAATGTCAGTACTCTTGTGTTACATTATAAGGGAATAAGACAGGATAGGGTAGGTATATGCTTAATTCATTATAGAGGCACACAAACATATTCATAACAAAACAAGGAGAAAATACTTGTCATAATATAGCCCTCATTGTTTTGTAACAGATGACATGGTCATATGTGATATTTATAGCTACCTATTTTCACTACTCACTTTTGATTCCTTTTGTATTCATCCAATACCTCAGGTGTTCATTCTTCTTTACTTGATAGGGTGAAAAAAAAACCTCCTTCTTGAAGAGTTTGGAACATTGTAGTGCTACCTGGATTGTGTTGCAGTTTTCCATTGACCTTAATTACATAGCATGGTTATACTATCAAGAGGTGCCATTAGAGATATATGTATTGCAGACAAACTCTTCTTTACGATTCCATTGTGCAAAATTCCACTGTGTAGATCAGTGTCCCTCCTGGTAGTTGGGATCAATCATCTCAACACCATAACCCCCTCCTTGCCTGTTGACTCAGAAGCATGAGGAAACCAAAATGGCAACGTAGCATCTTAACACTCAGCTCAATGAACATATTATGGATGCTCTTGTGACCATTCCTATTTATGAAAGTAAGACCTACAAGCTAGCAGAGCATAATGTCATGGGAATAGGAAGCAAAACTTTTTCTAGTGAATCATTAAGGTTAATGAGAAGAGTTCTATCTCTCATTTCCACCCTGGGATTTCTGGACTTTTGAGTCCTGGCAATCAAATAAACTGTACTAGGTACTGGAAAGAGATTCAAAACACATACAGTTTCATGGAGAACTTTGGCCCAGACTTTCAAGGCATTGTCATCTCGCTGGTGCTACAATTTGGTTTCAAAGAGATACTCACCTTTTTCTCAAGTTGCTTCAGAATGGTGGAAGACACAGTAAAACCCAAGAAATCAATGAACTTGAATAATTTGCTGCACTATTTGGCTGTCAGATGAGTTTGTTGCTCAGAAAGAATGCTGTACAGAATATCACAATGATGGATAAATAATTTTCTTAGGTCACAGTTTTGGCAGAATCATTACATGGAGAGAAGGCAAATCAATGCACAGAGTAATCATCTATTCCAGAAAGGACAAAATTCCGCTTCCATGATGGAAGCAGTTCAATATAACCAAGCTGCCACCAGGTAGCTGGCAGATTACCGATGCAATGCTGCCAAACTGATTAGTGTTGGTTTTTGCTGCTGGTGGACTGGGCACATAGCAGTGAGTATAGCCAAATTGGCCTTTATGTATGAAACCCATGTTGCTGAACCAATCCATCACTTCATTCTTGCCAACTTGACTACTGTTGATGGAACCACTGAGTGATGACAAGGGTAATTAAAGAAAGATGTTGACTGGTATTCACAGAATGGGTCATACTGCCCACTTGATTATTAAAATCTTCATCTGCTGAGGTCATTCTTTGGTGAGCATTCATGTAGACACAAATGACTTCCTTCCCTTTTTGTTATCCACTAGAGAAAGGGAGAGAGAGAGAGAGATTTGATCTCATCACCATTCACAAGGACTTTGACTTCATGACCTAATTATCTCCAAAGGCCCCACCTGAAAATGCCATCATATTGGGGATTTGGTTTTAAACATGTGAATTTTGTGAAAACACAATCTTGCAGTTCATAGCAATTTCTTCATAGACAGCACTGTTCTCCTCTCTTCAAATGTTGTAGATTGTTTTTGCCTTTTCTTTTTCTTTTCTACACAAACATACAATATAATCTGTTTTGTGTCAAGATTCTTTTGTTCAATATTAAGTTTGAAATTGATTTATGATATTACTTGTAGTTTCACTTTGTTGATTCCCAATGCTGTATATTATTAACTAACAATTTATTTATATATCTTAATGTTTGGAAAATATTTTGCTTCTAGTTTTGCACTTGGGAAATAATAAGCAATATACATATTGGTTATAACCCCCTATCCTTGGCACAGAGGTCCTAAAATCATTTTAATAGCCTGAGTGATAGGGATGCTTAAATCATTTAATGTTTGGTCTTAGTCCTGCTTCCTTAGACAGGTACACTAATATCCCTGTGAATAAGTATGATAAGAGGTTTTTTCCTTTGGCCTCAGTTCCTACTATACAGCTCCTTAATTACTTGGAAGTTCCTAGATGGAAGTGTCTTTTGTTCTGAGTGGACAAAACTTGTTGGATTCCTGAATAGACTCAGGATGAAGGATGCTTGCCAGGAGAACCAACCATATTTACTAGAAGGTTGAAATTTTACCACCAGCCTTCAGGGAGAGTAAGTCCAATCAACTGAATCATCCAAAGCCAATATTGTAATAAAGTTTGCCTACATAATAAAGTATCCATTAAACCTCCAAAAGTGTCAGGTCAGATGAGCTTCCAGATGCCTGAACACACTGAGATTCCTGAAAGGCCATGAGGGGGCATGGAAGTACTGGCACTCTCCTTTGCCCTATGTATGTCTCCATCTGGCTGATAACCTATATCCTTGGCTCACAAACTAACAAATGAAGGGAAAGTGTCTCCCTGAGTTCTGTGAGCTACTCTGTCATATTAATCAAAACAAAGAACAAGATCATGAGAACCCTGATGGGTAGCAGGTTGTCCAGAATCACATGCCACAACCCATGCTGGCAACTGGCATCAAAGTAAGGGGCAATCCTGTGGGACCTAATCCTAAACCTGTGGAATCTTAAGCTAGCTCCAAACAGATAGTGTCAGAACTGAATTAATTAGAGGCTATCAAGCTAGCATCAACTTGGGAATTTGCTGGAGAATTGCTTCATGTGGGGAGAGGACACCAACATATCTGGTGTCAGAAATGTTGAATAAATATGCGAGAGTAGAGGATAGGAAAAAGCTCTACGTTTTCCCCAGTCTCTAAGAGATTGTTTACAAATCATGGCACTATTATTATTCTTGTATTTGCCATTTTGCATACATGGGGGTGGGTACACATCTAAAAGGTAACCACTGTGTAATAAGATATTTCAACCTCAGCAGCAACCACCAAATGTGTTATGCCAAATTATGTACCAACAAAAAGGTGGGAAAATACCAGTTGCTTCACGTAAGTATCCTGAAAACACCATTCTACTGTTGAATCACCATACTTACACTTTACAGCATAGATGTGAATTATTTTAAAAACAGAATTTTTTGTCAAATATCGAAGTCAATAGATTGGAGGACAAATTCTTAGCCATCAAGAATTGGAGGAAAACTACAATAAATTGTCAATTGTAGCAAAATTGATATATTAAATCAGTCTAACATCAATTATTTCATGAATTATTTTTGTAAAAGTTGACTAGTTGTTCATAAAATATAGGTGCACAGACACCACAAATCTCAAGTGAAGTATAAATAATAGATATCTGTAATATATCATTGTAATTTTAGTATTCAAATACTTAGGTTATCTACAGGAGCCTCTTTATTCTTGAAACTCTGTATTTATGTAGACACAGTAATGCCTCACAATAACTTACAAATGTTTCATAAAGACAGTATTCCCTGCTGATATTGTAATTATCTTACAAATAAGCACTGTTTCACAAATTTTATAAATAACTGTAATATAGAATTATCTTCATGACCTTAACAAAGTTTTAGATTTTGAAAGATACTAAAACCCCTTCTTCTACTTGAAATATTTTCTTTGCACAAATGGTTTTCATCATAGAAGAGTCGATAATTAAAATTGAAACCAAAATAAAATATGAAATATTAGAAATGCTAAATGTTCTATATAAAAAAACAAAAATATAAATAATTTTGTTTTTCAAAATGCCTATAGCAAGTTTCTCCTTGTATAAGCTTTTTTACACATGATGTAATAATTCTATCCCTGAAAAGTGGTATATGTGTTTTTTCTCCTTGGTCTAGATAGGTCTCAGACTATGGATGGTACACTGTGCAATTTTCAAGTTTAGTTTATAAAAGGTGATAATTTTTGATCTTGTCCTCATGGGGCATTCCTTTTTAAAGCTCGAACATTCTATTTGAGAAAATCCAGGACACATTCAGAGGCCACTCAGAGGTGGTCTCTTTCTCATAGTCCCAGGTCTGAACCCAGCAGATATTCAACATCAACTACAAGACATTTGGGGGTGGCAGCTTCAAAATAACTCGTTAGTCACAGCTGGAGTGCAATTAATTGCATGGGCTAACTCACACAACAAACGTCCAGCTGAAACTCTCAGCCTCAAAAACTGTCTTACATAACAACAAACCACTTCTTATATTAGCGATCATATATTGAGCTAATATATTATGCTGAAAGAGATAATTATAACACCCAGTGCTGAGAAAATGTGGAAGAAACTACTACTCAGTAGAATATTGATAAAATCCAAATTGATCTTTTCATGTTGAAAATAATTCAGCATTATATAAGATTTAAAAAAATATACCTATGCTTTAGTATTCCACTCAGTGTTATAAACTCTAAACTGTACACATATGTATTACATTATATGTACAAGAGTGCTGCAACAACCATTATCAAATATATGCAAAAATGAAAACAATTTAAATTCACATCAACAAAATTGTTACATTGTTTATAGAATAACATAATGAAATTCTATGAAGACAGATTCATTTCAAGAATGGATGAACTTTTCAAACAATATTAGCAGAAGAGAGAAGAACTCAAAGAACCATTGAGCATAATTTAATTCACATGAATTTGAAAAGTAGCAAGTGCATCAACATAAATTAGGGTAAATGATCTTAGCTTTATTTTGGAATAGCATAGAATAAAAATCTAATGTATCATAAATTTAAAGGAATAAAATTAGAATTATATTTATAATGAGAAAATTATTATCATATATCTTAGAGTCAAAACTTTTATTCTCCATAAAATTCAATGGAATATAAATAATATGAAGTATAATTGAGTTATGTACATTTACTCATTTTGAATAGTAATAAGATCATTCTATTTCAGACTGCTTGATGTTTCCCAAATATCTCTTTCCTCACTTTCCAGATAAATAACAAATTATCCACAAGTTAAGAAACTTAAAGCAACAACTGTTGTTATTGTCTGGATTTTACAGATCAGACAGGGGTATGTGTCTCATGGGAATCTTCTGTCTCTGAGTTTGTCCCAATTTTTTCATCAAAGCGTTGGCTGGTAGAGGGAGTAATCCAAGGCTCATCAAGGGGGAGTTTGCTTTATGCTTGATTCTTCCTGGGATGTTGACTGGAAGATACCCTCAGGTTCTTATCATACACACCATTCAGAAGGACAGACCCAGAACATTGCAGGTTGCTCCTCAGAGAACACAAGAGAGAGAGAGAGAGAGAGAGAGAGAGAGAGAGAGAGAGAGAGAGAGAAAGCAAGACGATTAAGAAGGAATTCAGAGTTAATTGTCATCTACAACTTAATCTCTAAGATATCCTGTTTTTTGTTTGTTTGTTTTTGCTATAGACTCGTTATTAGAATGAAGTCTGTATGTCAATCCACACATAGGCTATAGCTTCTAAGATGAAGGGATCATTGGAGACATCTGAAAAGTTGATTGTCATGTCTGAGTTCCCAGCAAGAGCACATTTCTCTTTTTCCTATATTAAGATTTCCATATAACGGAGTTACAGAAAATGAATAGGGGATATGAACATACATAGAACAATTTTAGGTAAAAGCAGACATTTTTCCATGTTTTTTTCTCCTTGTTTTTAAATACCCAGATGAAGATAATATCTTCACCATGTGCATGATAGGATAACCAAGTAGCAAGTGGTTTAATCCATGAATTGCCCCATATGGATGAGCTGCCTCTTCCACATGTAAGAGGAACATTTGCCCTGTTACTATGAGTTAGAATGGACTTCCATTGTGCTGTAGTGATTATACCCATGTGTATCTATTTCTTGCTACAGTAGTTCTACCCTAAGTAATATAAAACTTTGTAGTTCAAGTGGGATCCTGCAGTGGTAGTAACAAAATATGTGGCACCAATTTAACAGTTCAAAGACAGAGAGTAAAAAATGGAGTAATGAAGCTGAAGAGAGGGATTACATGTAATGCAGTGGCAAGTCACCTGATGAGTTCAACGTGTTATCTTGTGGTAATGTGTAACACTGGAAGGCAAAATAAATGGCAGCTTTCTGTCCAGATTTGAAAACAATGAGAATATTACTGTGTGTTCACTACTGCTTCTTCATTTGGAAGAGTGTTGTGGAAAAAGAAATGACTTTTATATGAGCAGGAATGAAGTGTAAAAGGAGTCCTTATTTGTGTCTCCATAAGTATGTGAAAACTAGAGGCTTTTGAGATCTTAAAAGTAGAATAAAAATTTTAAAATCTTGGAATAAAAAGTTCACTATTTTGTCTTTTTGATAAAGAGTTTTTCATCCAAATGAAATGTGTTATCATCCAGAGATCATATTTATCTCAGATAGCTTCAAAGGATGCATTATTTAAGCTGAGAAACAGCACAAAAAATGAAGCAAATTTAGGATCAGACACAGGGAATAATTTGGAATGTGCCTTAGGAAAGAGGGTACAAGCTGAATTAACTAGAAGTGACTGGGAGCAAACGATTCTACTTTATTATCGTATTACAGTTGTACTTAAAATAACATTGCCAAGGAAACCATAAGCAGTCTAAATACATATTCTCTCTCTCTTTCTCTCTCTCTCTCTCGTACACGAATACTTGTCTATGTGTGAGTGTGGGTATGATTTTTAATATGTGTTATACCACAAAGAAGAAAGTACTCTGGATGGAATGTCCACTTCATATTTCATATGTGGGAATGGGAGGGCTGTAAATGGGAATTACCTTCTTAAAGCAAAGCCAGGGCTAATATAGAAAGAAAAAGAATGACAAAGATATTTTTCCCACATTGCAAATCCAAAGTTCTAATTGAAGAATTTCCTCCACTGTAGTATATGAGTGAATTTAGTCAATGCATGTGAGCTGATACAATAGGTTGTAGACCAAGAATTTTAGTGATCTCTGTCCACAGTTCACTGTGGATGGAAGTGAACTCTTTCACCTTCAAAGGTTAAAAGTGAAGGAATTAACACTAATATTGTGAAACCAGAGTATAGACGGACTTTGGTCTCTAAATTACTATATTAAGTAGATCAGTCCTCTGACTGAAAGTATTCACTGATTGGCTGATGTAAGAAATTACTTTTAATTAAACCATTGTCTAATTAGCACTTATTTATTAAATTATATTCCCTTTAACAACATTCAGATTAGCAGAAATATGGTGAGGATACTGGTGGTAAAGGAGTTATTAGTGATGGTAACGTGCATGTTTTGAGTGTTTAAAACAATTATAAATATTTATTAATCACCAACTGTCTTGCTTTACCTCTGAAGATTTACTGGCATGAATGAAAACATTGAAGACTTCCCCATTCTTTGCTTTCCAGGGGATGATTAAAAGGAGAATTGGTAGAGAAATTATCCGGAATGTTAGTTATTATAAATATGCTTCTATTGAAGTAATTGAGGGGGAACAACACAGGCTTATGAAGGATTTAAACCGTATTAAAAATGCAGAGCATAAGTTAACGTCAAAAATTGTCAATTTGACTGCATTTGATATGTACAGATGAAATCGTACCGCTCAAAGGGTTGTAAAAATCGCTGTATAATATGACTCAAAGGCATTATTTCTGAGGTGAAAAGCACAAATAAATCCAGGAGCAGAAAACAAAATACTTAGGTGTTGAATGATTCTTTGAAAAACTGTTGAACATCATCTGTTTATCTGACATTTTGTAAAAGGCAATAAGTATTGCAATTTTTGATTCAGAAAAGGTCAGTTTTCCTACATTTAGTAAAATTCAACTAAAGAGGTTAGAACAAAGCAAGTTTTAGAAAAATGGCAAATATTCATTTACATGCTTTTTGCATCACTGTTTTTTAAAAAGAAAATTCTATGCAATCTTCTTTGGAGGTTTTTAAGAGTGACATACAAGCTCACACGCGCACACACACACACACAAGACAGTCAGTAGGGTTTGCTTGCTTTTCTTTTTCCTATAGTAATTCTGGTGGTTTGCTTTTGTTTGTTCATGTGATTCATGTTATTTTACTTTTTCCTAAAATGTCTGTTTTTCCTGTCTCTATGTTAAATAATATTACAAAGAAACAAACTTTCCTATTCTCATGTTAAAGTATCCTTTCTGAGATGAGGAATTTACATGTGTCCCTGTGCTAAATAATACAAAGAATGAACAACAAAAATTTACCTACCTCTAACAGACCATACATGCTCCTGGAAAATAAGTCTGTGAGTTGACTGAAATCACTTATGTATTGAAATCACAGATGACTCATTAAGCCTCAAAAAGTCATTGAGCTCAACAATCGTTATTAAGGCAAAAACGTTATTTAATAAATATCCTGAGCCCTAAAACCTCATAAATATGTTTCCTCAATCTCTACATTTTGAAATATATACTGAGGTTTATTCTCCTTTAGTCAAATAAGCTTAGTTTTGCTTTATCTACAGGTTTCCTCAATGTTTTCTGAAAGTTCAATGATTCATTGTTTTCCATAAACTATTGTTTTTGGAATCAGATATCAGATACTACAATGATCAACTAATTGAGCAATTATTATCAGGAATTTCCTATTATGGCACACACAGACTCCCACATGCTTGCACACGCACACACAGTCATCATTCCCTTGGTTTTACTCAGTATGAGTTGCTTGCTTCCATTTGCTCAGCTCAAAAAAACATTCTGTAAATTTGTAATCATAGAAATTATTAGTTATACTTCAGAATACAAGATTTTTCCACACAGAAAATGTGATATTTCTCTACCAAATGGAACTGTAAATTTATAGGTTCTGCTGGATGTTAAATATTACTTTAGGGAGCCTAAGATTCAGTTTAATAAAAGGAAAGAGAGGAGAGCTTTTGTGGTATAGACCTTAAAATCACACCAGGAAACTGCAGTCAGTTTCTCCTTCATCTTTTTTTCGATATCAAGAATTCCAACCATTTTTATGTCTTCCTTTTTTATTAAATTAGAAGGCTGGAGGAGATCCCTCCCAATATATAGTTGTACGAGAGAGAGAGAGAGAGAGAGAGAGAGAGAGAGAGAGAGAGAGAGAAAGTAATATCTTTGGTGTAGATGCTGTGTGATACTTCACAATAATGTGGACATACCTAAGCCTATTTTTAACTCAGCTGAATATTCAACTTCTTTCCCACGTTCTTTATCTCCAAAAACGAATGACAAAACAAAGCAAAATTCATTTTTGAACAACATAAAAATGCTGCCTAAAAAAGCTAATCATACAAATGTGAAAAGTTTGCTATGAGTTTCAGAGAAACATCAGCAGGAGCAACCTAGGGGAAAATGGCAGCAAGAAGCAAACCCTCACCCCCCCAAAACAACAAGAACAAAAAACAAAAAAACAAAACAAAACAAAAAAACTCAAGGCAAGGCAAAACATAGTCACTATAGTTAATGGAATGAAGAGATTGTGAGAGTAGCAGGTACAAAAACAGAGGCCCCAGAGCACCTGGGGCAGCAGCTCTGGTTATACCTGAGCATCCCTTTGTCAAGGAATGTTCTAAAGGGAATAATTGGAGGTAACTAAAATGTCCTATGGGTTTGTTATTTATTCTCTTTTTGAATACATTTATACCTCTCATTTCTAATTTATAATGTAGCTAGAAGTCTGATTCTGTTTCAAGTGTATCAGTGCTGCTAATTATTTCTGAAATTTCCAAGTGAGAAATCACAAACAAAACTTAGGGGTGGTGCTCGTTAAATCTGTGCTGAAACAGATTCTTTGGCAACTTCAATGGATTAGGACACACAGCGTATTTCAGTGCACAATGGGAGAGATTCATAGAGCTTTATGGTTTCACATACCTATTACTTTTTCTTTTTATTTTGGGAGAACAAAAATAACTTAATTTAAAAATATGCAGCATATAAAAGTAAAGAGCCCTCCTCAAAACAAACCTCAAAGATCTTTTAATATACTAGTAATAAAGTATTTTCTACCTGAGAGCATATTATGCAAAACAGAAATTTTTAGATTAAAAGATTTCTGTGAATTCTGTTCAAAGATCTGTTTCTTATAAAAATATAGCATGCTTGAATAGCTGTTCGTTAAAAAAAAAATAAGCAATTACCAACGCATATGTGAACTGCAGTTGAGAGAATTCTTCTTGCTCTAGGTTCTTTATGAATTTGGAAATTGTTGTAAATATGTACAATTCTGTCTCCATTCATGATGGTTTAAAATAACATATTTTACAATATAGTGCTCCATTACTATCTTTAGGTATTATTATTAAGAATACTTCATTTTGGGAATTCCTAAGTTGTTTCATGAAATTCCTGATTCCTGATTTTATACTTAGGGTTTTTTTCTCATTGATATTATGGATAGAAAAATATATTGAAGAATGTTCTACAGGACTCAATTAACCCTTCAGTGCTGATGTATTCCCTTTCTATGAGTGCCTTGAATTATTTAATAACTTGGTTTATTTTCTCTATTAATTTTTAAACAATTCATATACATGTTACTATTTTTATACTTTTCTTTCTCAAACACTTATTATCTCATCTTTCAGTAAAGAAATTTTAATAATTTGCTTGTATTCTTAGTCTTAAAATTCATTTAAAATGTTATAATCTTATAGTTCAATTAATTGCTTAAATTTTATTTTATTTATTTTTTTAATTTATTTAATTTTGATTCATTGAACACGAATGGAGTACAGCTATTGTTTCTCTGGTTGTACACAAAGTAGAGTCACACCATCTGTGCATTCATACATGTACACAGGGCAATGATGTCTGTCACACATTCTGTTATTATTCTTACCCCCCCACCCCAACCCCACCCCTCCCTTCCCTCTATGCTATCTATCCTTCCTCCATTCTTGCCACCCTTCCACCCTGCATTATACATCATCATTCACTTATCAGAGAGACCATTCGGCCTTTGGATTTTTGGGATTGGCTGATCTCACTTAGCAAAACAGTCTCCAACATCATCCAATTTACCTGCAAATGCCATAATTTTATTCTTCTTTATGGCTGAGGAATATTCCATTGTATATATATATACCACAGTTTCTTTATCCATTCATCTATTGAAGGGCATCTAGGTTGATTCCATAATCTAGCTATTGTGAATTGAGCAGCTATGAACATTGATGTAGCCTCATCACTGTAGTAATCTGATTTTAAGTCCTGTGGGTATAGGCCAAGGAATGGGATAGCTGGGTCAAATGGTGGATCCATTCCAAGTTTTCTAAGGAATCTCCACACCATTTTTCAAAGTGGCTGCACCAACTTGCAATCCCACCAGCAATGTATGAGTGTACCCTTTTCCCCACATCCTTGCCAACACCTATTGTTGCCTGTATTCTTAATAAAAGACATTCTAATTGGGGTAAGATGAACTCTTAAGGTGGTTTTGATTAAAACACTATACAAATTCAATGCAATTCCAATTAAAATCCCAACGACAGATCTCATAGAAATAGAGCAAGCAATCATGAAATTCATTTGGAGCAATAAGAGACCCAGAATAGCTAAAACAATTCTTAACAAGAAGAGCGAAGCAGGGGGTATCACAGTACCAGACCTTCAAATATACTACAGAGCAATAATAACAAAAACAGCATGGTATTGGCACCAAAATAGACAGGTAGATCAATGGTACAGAATAGAGGACACAGAGACAAACCCACATAAATACAGGTATCTCATACTTGACAAAGGAGGCAAAAACATGCAATGGAGAAAAGATAGCCTCTTCAACAAATGGTGCTGGGAAAACTGGAAATACATATGCAGCAAAATGAAACTAAACCCATATCTCTCACCCTGTACAAAACTCAACTCAAAATGGATCAAGGACCTAGGAATTAGACCAGAGACCCTTCACCTAATAGAAGAGAAAATATGTCCAAATCTTCATCATGTTGGCCTAGGACCAGATTTCCTTAACATGACTCCCAAAGTGCAAGAAATAAAAGCAGGAATCAATGATTTGGTTAGAGTCAAACTAAAAGCTTTTTCTCAGCAAAGGAAACAATCAACAATGTGAAGAGTGAACCTTCAGAGTGGGAGAAAATCTTTGCCACACACCCTTCAGACAGACCACTAATCTCCAGAATCTACAAAGTGCTCAAAAATCTTTACACCAAGAATATTAATAACCCAATCAATAAATGGGCCAAGGAAATGAACAGGCACTTTACAGAGGAAGATCTACAAGCAATCAACAGATTTATGAAAAAATGTTCAACATCCCTAGCTTGTGCTTAAATTTTAAATGATAGTATTGGAAATCCAAAGAGGTTCAGAAAGGGATATTGAAATACAGCTTAGAGTGGAGGATCTTTTCTGTTTTTGTTTGTTTGTTTGTTTTCTTTTTTTTTTTTGTGGTACTGGGAATTGAACCCAGGGGTGCTTAACTACTGAGCCTCATTCCCATCACTTTCTATGTTTTATTTAGGAACAGGGTCTCTCTGAGTTGCTTAGTGTCTCACTAAATTGCTGAGGCTGGCTTTGAAATCTTGATCCTCCTACCTCAGCCTCCCAAGCTGCTGGGATCATAGGTATGTGCTACTGGGCCTGGTGTTCTCTGTCTTTAGCACAGCAGGATAATTGTAGGATAAAAAATCTATGATTTATTTCATAGTGCCTAGAACAAAAATTCCAAACATAAAAATGATTTATGTTTGAATAGATGGAAATGTTTATTATTTTATTTATTAAACATTGTATACATTAATTATCATATTGTACTCCATAAATATAAATATTATATCAATCCAAAGTGCATAAAAGGTGTATAAATGAAGTGTATAAATACAATACTAAACATAAATCTCATGATTTACAGGTAGAAGTCAATATTAATATTGATTTCATAGAGAACCAGGAAAATACCAGGCATTCTGATTTTCTTATGTCCCCAATATCATGTGTATAAAGGCAAACTCTGAGAAGTAGGATGTAAGAACATGCAAAATTTATCTATCCTTCCATTCATTATTTCTTTATCTATGGAGAATCCATTAGGCAAAAATTTTGTTTACAATCTGAATGTAAATGAGTATTCTTGTAAATAAAAATGAATTTCTATACAAGAACTATATAGAATGCATACTGAAGCTATAATATTATTAGAGTTGAAGGTAGATTTTATCACATAACAATGACAAAATAGTAAAATGTATACTATTTTATCTAAAATTACATGTTATATAAAATATAATGCATTTTATCTAAAATTATATTTTTAATGGAATACTGAAATTTATAACACTATTAAAATATCTGGTGTTATCTTAAATAAGATGCAACTGATTATAGCAAACACTAATTAAAGGTTTACTCTACCTGGGGGGCACTGTCCTGAAGTGATTTAGGAATATTAGTTCATTAGTTATTGCAGAAACTTTACACAATAGGCACTGTAATAATAAATTAACTAATAAATGAAACTTTTCTATTTCCTGGGGATGTGGCTCAGTAATTAGCCACATCCCCAAGAAATAGGAAAGTGTTATGAAAGCAGACACCTCAATCAGAGAGGCTTTGTTCTTAACCAAAATATCTTCATTTCTTTCAAGATAAATAACTTATAATTGTTTTAAACATGAGAGCTCCAGGCAAATTAAATCAAAAATCACCTCAGTAAGAGATGAGAATCCATATGTGGGGTTCCCAAAACAGAATCAAAATCACCAAAATTGGCATATGGAGATTTTTTACTTTTATAAAGTTCCCAGGTATTCTTGATGCATCCTAAAATCCAAAAATTACTTTAATCTAGCACCCTTTGGAAACAAAATCTAACTTGCTTATGTCTATGAATCTTTGATTCCCATCCCTATTTCTTATCTCCCTAATTTTGTTAGCAATTTTTCTTCATCTGTAATTTCCTTCTCCTAAGTATTCAAAATTGACTTGAGTGCCACTGAGAGTTGTATCGATAAGAGAAGTTCATGATGATGTCTTTATAATAAAATATCAGTAGGTATATATTACAAAAAGACTAAGTTACAAAACAAACACGTGATTTAAAACATCAATCTTTATCACTCATACATTAAATTGTTGAGTATCTGGTTGAATATTTGGACTCAACAGTGTTCAAACACAGAACTCAGATTAGCTAGAAGTTCACTGATCTTGCCTTCCCTGGGTTGGGTTTGGTGATCCTGGAGCTATGTGCTCCTGTCTCTCAACCGTGGTAGGGAAAGCAGAGAAGGGCCAATTCACGTATGGCCTACATTTAGAACTGACCTTCTGATGCTATAATCTTATTGTATCAACCATACCATATATTTGCCACATAGTCAATCCCAAAGTCAAGAAGGAAAAGCTTAATAGTTTGTCTAGGAAGTTATGGAAGGGGAAAAGTTCAAATTCATTCACAGTTATAAGTATGGTTAGGGGCAAAGAATTATTTTAGAAATATTTATTATTAGAAATTAATACGTTCCCAAATATGTTTTTATTAGTTCACTTTGTACTGCCAATAACCCAATTCCTCAGATGGGGTGAGTGATAAAGCAAAGGGGTTTATTTGGACTCATGGTTCTGGAGGTCCTAGATTAAGAGGGCAGGTCTGGTGACAGTCTTCTTTCTGCCAGAGTCTGGGAGTGATGCAGGGCATCATATGACAAGTGACAGTGTGTGCTCAAAGGCATGGAAGTCCTTTCTCCTCTAATAAAGCCACAAGAATTTATAAGAATTCATGGAGACCCCATCCTAATGGCCTTACTCATCTCCCAACGACTCAAGCTCCAAACACCACAGTTGGATTAAGTTATTAACTTTTTAATACTTCATAATAAGGATTCATTTTCAACACACAAAGGCCTGGGGACATACTCAAATCATGCTTCAACCATAAATATATCTTAAAGGAGTCTGGGAATGATCTGAGCAAGCAAATTGGGAGCTACTAACTGGAGCAGTAGATCTCAACTCTTAACACATATTAGAATTCCCAGAACATTTGAAAATAGCACTTCACTTACCCCTACTTTAAACCAAAACTGTACATTTTAGTTCAGTTTTTTTTTTTTAACTACTGAAGAGGGCCACCATATTCAAAAAAATATTGATCTTCCCCTTTAAATTTAAAGATCTATTCAATAGAAAGAAAATATTTCAGAATAAAACCTGTAATGACAAACATCAGAACAGATATGAGGACAATTTTTTTAGACTTCTTGGGAAAGCTACACAGACGCAGGAAATCATATAGGATTATGAAAATACTGGTTTGTGAATTTGAATGGCATAGTTATTTTAGAGTATGAAGCAGATATTGCATTCCCTAAGGTACAATGTCAGTGAAATTATGGCTTTAAAATCTGAAGGAAGAAAGACATACTTAGTATGATTCTCACAGCAAAGACAGAAAAACAGAGCAAAAGGAGATTGTAGTGAAACTTGTGTTTGCTATAGGATAAATTGCAGAATACCTCTTAGGTAGAATTGTCTTTCACAGGAGGAAAAGGATGAACACGCTATTGTTGAATAAATATTTTTTGCATATCAAAAGTTATTAATGACTTTGTATCTCTTTCTCATGGAGATGTTACATGCTCTATCTGACATTACAAGTTAACAAATCTAGAATTTTGCCTGAAACTGTATTAGAGAGGACCTATTGTAGAAAATGATATTTGGTCTATTGTGGACAGGTTACAATGGTAGAGAATTTTTAAAGTACTCTATATGTATTCATAATGAAGCTGGATATGATTACATAGAGCAGTGAAATCAGAGATATCTGCTTTAGTGATATCTTGGAAAAGTTGAAGTTTTCAAGATTAATGAAAATTGGGATAGCTGTCCTCGATGGCCAATGAGGGTCAGATTTAGAAGCATTTTCAGTTAATTTAATGGGAAAATCTTGAAAGAAATTTTCAAAGTGATGCAAATGTAAGAGTAAGATAAAGACTGTCACTGCAGTCAGAATTCCAAACACCAAATAATCTGAAATTCAAGTTTAATTGGACATTTTTTATTTGTATTTGCTAAATCTTGCACCTCTTGGCACATTGAAATATGCTGTGGTTTTAGTTCAATTGTGGGGGTTATAATAAAGCAATGCTATTTCTAGCAGGAGATATATGAGTGGAAAATTAGCAATAAGTGTGCTTGTATGTTTTAAATTTACCATTGAGAGGTCAAGTGATATGTGTTTTTGTCATATGGAAATTTAATACTCTGAGGTTTTATATTTATATATAAAGTATTAAGGTATTAGATATATATATAAAATATATATTTTAAATGTAAAATATATATTAAATATATATTTATATGTGAAACAAATATATACATATATACATATAAATATATATTTTATAAATATATATAATATAAAATATATATTTATAAAAATATAAATATTATATATGAATATACGTATATATATTTGTTTCATTTTCCAGAGTTAGATGTTCCTGTTTTAAGAATGCATAATTCGGTTAAATTTTGTTCTGGCATAGAACTCATTACAGGAGTTGAACTCTTTTGCAGAGATGTTCTGTAAAGGACTCCATCTATTAATATGGTAGCATGCTCCATTGAACTATAGAAACAAATTATGCAAATAGTTACATTGGTATAATACCTATCATCTTCTAATTCCTGCGTGTTCTCAATTTCTCAAGAATTTTTATGAGAAATTTAGGAGGCTGAAAAAAAATAGTGCAATGACAAATCATAAAAGGAATAAGAAATATTCAATTTTATTTCAAGAGTATCATAAAAAATGTTGAGAGTGGCAAATAAATTATTGCTTTGAACTCCACAGCCTTGGACACTCTGCGGCCTCTGGGAATCTTTCCATTGGAAGGTGTAGAAAGACACACCCATTTGCAGGTGGCCACCATTAATGGGGCCGATTGCATGCCTAGCATGGAATCTATGAGTTCTATAGCTTTGAATCTAGGTGCCTGCCAGCCTTGGCTGAAAGAGACACCAGTCTGCCAAAATAGCCTGAGGCCCCAGCTTTCTGGAGGAAGAATTACTGCAGGAGTGATAAGGCCTCCTGATCCGGCAATTTCGCCTATTTTTTATCTTAAAGAATCCTTCCTAACAATGAATTCCTTGGATGTATTCCCCTATAAAAGAAAAGTTGTTGGGCTTCCTCTCTTTGTTGCGGTCAGGCACACCAGGTCTCCTCAAGCCCGCACTTTAACTAATTTCTCGTGTCCTTTGTCTTTATTTCTTAATACTACTTTTTCGACCTTTATTTCCACCTGGCCAACACCTCTGCAGAGTTTGGTGATTCCAGGTTGTGGTGAGAAAAAAATATGAAGAAAAATATGTTCTCAGTGATACTCTGTAATTTGATGACTTACTGGGACAGAAATTTTGAGAAGCAAGGAAAATGTTTAAAAAATTAAATTTTCAGACATGAACAGCTGCTAATTGGGGCAAAAAAAAAAAAAGGATTTTCAGTTAATGACTGGATTCCAAAGCAAGTAGAAGACCATAAAGTTACTATAAATCCATTCTGTAAATTTATACAATTTTCTTCAGCAATTAATATAGACAGAGAGAAGAAAAATTCTGTTTATTTGAGACTTGAACATAATCTCACTTGAAAAAGCTCAAGGGTAAATATAATTGCCATGGAAAACATCAACTTACGGAGCCTGGAAGAGCAATTAATTTGGCAGAAAGCCTGCAGAAAGTTGATGGGCAGGTCTTGTCAGGGTGCAGGACATGCCACCCCAAACTCAGGTCCTTTGGGGTCATGTTTTTAAATTCTGAAATTCTCTGAACTCTCTGTGACCCTGAAAGAAGGTCAGAAGATCATTGTGACAGGTGTACATGGGGAAGAAATGTTATACAAAAGGGCAGAAAGCAATCTGAATAAACAGGCCCTGAGTTCCACCCCTTGTTTTATCACCATAAGATCACGGTCCTTTTTGTCCAAGCATGCCCATGATCATCCACCACTTTTGCCAGACTTTGTCAGACATATCATAAAAATATTCAGTTGTCTCTGGGTCTTTGAATCTTTATTGCAGAGGGCTCCCATGTCTTGTAAAACTCTGGTTAAATACATTTGTTAAAGTTTTCATGTATTGATTTCCTTTTTGTTTTGGGATATCAGACACACAGCTTTACATGAGTGAGAAAAAGATGTTACTTCTGCTGAACAATATCAAGGACGTCAATAATGTTTCATGTTTGTATGATATTGAATGACAAGCATATTGTTGTAAACTGATAAAAAATAAAATGTTAAAAATATGAAGATAAAAGTGAATATCTGAAAATGAACTATTATATTTCATGGTTGCCCAGGTATGACAGTAGTAGGTGGAATGAGAAGTAGTGTGCCTCATAATATGTAGGCATCTACTCCTCTTTTCATTTACTTAGAGAACTCTTTTGTTCAAATATTTTCCCCAGGAGGATATGAAGGATGAAAAATTTAGGGTCATTTGGATCTTTAATTCCCAGATTACTATTTATCTATTTATTTTTTATTTATCATTACCATAGATTGAATCCAAGGGTGCTTAACTACTGAGCCCCAGACCCAGCCCTTTTTGTTTTGTTTTATTTCATTTTATTTTGAAACAGAGTCTTAATAAGTTGCTTCAGGCCTCACTAAATTGCTGAGACTGGCTTTGAACTTGTGATCCTTCTGCCTCAGCCTCCCTAGTTGCTGGGATTGTAGGGAAATGACACTGTGCTTGGCTAGTTTAATTCCTAGATTTTTCACTTCAAAGTTTTTACTTCAAATTTATATGTAAACCTTTATTATGATATATACATTCTGAACTCTGGTTGCTGTTTGAACTGTCTTCCATACAGGTAGATATATAATTGGTTCTTCCAGACACATTCTGCCAAACTATAATGACCTTTATCTTATTGTGTTCTAATAACCACATCTGAATCCAATAGATTTCTCAAAGTATGACTTGCATAACTGCCTTTAATTGCTACTTTGTGGCCTCTAAATTAAACGGAATTGGAAGAATTCTGCTTGGTATAGTTAGGTTGATGCCATGTGTTTTTTGAGAGTGAGTTTGGGTCATTCTTGAGTGATTTTTTGAATCTGGTCTCATTCTTGCAGGTGGATGACTCTACATCTGACTTTCCAGCAATATCACAGCATATGTTTTAGTCAGCTTTTTCACTGCTGTGACCAAAAGATCTGAGCTAACATTTGTAGAGGAGAAAAAGTTTATTTAGAGGCTCACAGTTTCAGATGTCTTGGTCCCTGTACAACATTCCTTGGGGCTCAAGTTGAGGAAGGAAATCATGGTGGAAGAGTGTAGTGGAAGGAAGCAGCTCACATGATGATCAAAAAGCAGAGAGATGTTGATCTGTGCACTTGCCAGACACAGATATTTGCTCCAATGCCACACCCCCAACCAACCTCCTCCAGCCATACCCTACCTGCCTTCAATTACTACTCAATTTATCCCAGGTGATTGATTCCCTGATGGGGTTAAGGCCCTCACAACTCAATCATTTTTCCTCTGAACCTTCTTGCATTGTCTCACACATGGGCTTTTGGGGGACACCAGACACCTTATATCCAAACCATAACAGCATATCTTATATGTTTGGGATACTGAGTGGTGGTTGTTTTTAATAGAGATTATTTAAATAATTTGGCTCAGATCAAAAGTTTACAGAATTTCTTCTTAGAACTTTCAGTAAAGTTACCAATTCCTTTAGAAATAGAATCATTTCCTAGCATTATTCATATGTCCAGAATTGCCTCAAAACCAGTGTGAATATTAGTTGTTCAGCTCTAGGGAAGCACTGTTTAAGGAATCTTAATTACATTCTTTGGTAAGTGGCAATGCCTACAATTGTTCCTTCTACTTAATAAATACTTGTGGAAAAAATATTTTGCTATATCCTAACATAAACAATCCACATAATGACATTCAATTAGCAGAAAATCACACACATCTAGTAATGTTTTCATATCATTATTTTCCATTTTACTTTTAATTTTACTTTGAATGGATTATTATTTTATGCATAATTGTGTATAAACAGAATAAGTGAATGATCTTTAATAGAATATGTAAAAGTACAATTGTATAAATGACATAATGAGATTATTTACATTTATAAAATTTAGTACAAAGTATACCAATCATCTCTGTGAGACAGAAGACATGTTTGTTTATTAAGACTAAATTACATGACTAGTAGAAATCAATTTGGAGCTTGCTATTGAAGAACTCTGTAGACCATTTAAAATCCCAGCCCAAGTAAATCTTCTGTTTTAAAAGAAAAACATAATTGATCTTCATGTCTCCTTGCAGACATAACCTCCTTATGTGTTCTAAAACCCATGAAGCCCTTATCTGTTTCAGATGTATCCATTGATTTCCCAGACCTCTTGCTTTATGTTCTCTCTGATGTACAAGACAAACCTTGATTTCTGACAACTAAGAATATATATGGTGTGTTTCTTCACATGTTTTTTTCCCCTGGCCCAATAACAGTGTAGATTTTATATTCCTCCACTTGATTTTGCACAAAAACTCAGTATCACATAAATTTCAACATACTATTAAAATGCATATATTCTATAATACAGTTACCCTAAATTATGAAATATTTGTTCACACCCAAAATTTACAGTAAATGTTTATTAGTAAGTTATGTTACACTTTGTTGAGAAGAGATAATTAATCTGAAACACAGTGTTCCTCTCGTCTCTATTCTTAATGTCAAGGAGAGGATGAAATTTGATTCAAAGAGACTATGGACTAAGATTTTCTCCTAAGGAAATGAGTGTGTGTGTGTGTGTGTGTGTGTGTGTGTGTGTGTCTTGAGAGCTCTTTTAATAAAGCTCTCAATGCTTTAATAAATCACGTATTTTTGGTTTTTCAAAACATCGTCACTTTTTCATAGAAAATTTAGCAAAGTATCTGGAGTACTCTTATTTTAAAGATGTGTGCTGCACTTGAATAATCTATCACTTCTAATATTTCATTTTCTCCTACTTCCCTTTGCTTATCTTACTCTTTTTCTAATAGTAAAATCACTTGTCACAAAAAAGACTTTTTCTATTAAGGTACAATAGACCTGAATGAATTGCTAAGGGCTAAGTGTTTTTCCTAAGTGGGAATATTCTGCCAAAGTTTCTTTTAAGTAATTAACTAAGTTTCAAGAAAACTATGCTTACATATTTTCAGAAGACAATACAGGATATGTATAAGGTAAAGAATGCATTATTTAGTTACTAACCAGTGGGAAAGAGAGAGGTATATGTGCCTAACATTTATCTAGATTTATTGCTTTTAACCTTTTCTCTGTAAGTATCACAAGTTGTTCCTTTCTCAGTTGTGTATACTATTTATGGTGTGACTTTGCTCTCTTCTGAGAACAAGGACATCATATGATAATATTTTCCACAAATTTTATGCTAATCATTATTTTTCCTTCTAAATTAGATGAAGGACTTCATGGCTTCATGTGAGGTAGAATGCCTTTCGAAACCACTTATTTTAAGTGCTTTACAATGTAATCAATAGCTTGACATTTGTGCCTATCAGATTATCTCTAAATCTTCTCAACAAAGACAATTTCTATAGTATACTGCTCAAATTAGACCAGAAATGAAGATGCGATTTTGTTGATAAAAATTGTTTAACAAATACAAAGATAGAAAACATTTCCCTAATTTTGTTACTTTATAAAAAACAATTCTACAAAGCACATTGAGAACTATTTGGAATAATGCATTTCACAATCATACAAAATGGCAAAAGTGAAGACAACAGCAAAAATGAGGGATACTTATTTGTAGCTGACAATATACACACACAGAAATATATGCGTACATATTCACATATGCTGATATACACACTTCAATATGTCTAAATGCTAGAAATCATAATTATAATATGTATGGATTATTAAAATTGTGCCTTTGCAAAAATATATAAAGAAACATCATACTTGTGCATTTCCATATGAGCTCTTTGTTGACCTGGTGCATTGTCAGTAAATACTAATACAGTTTGAAAGGGTTATTTTTTCTGAGCAGTAGTCTCAACTGTGTTCTTAAACTTTTCAGTAAACCATGATTTAAGCATGTGTGCTGCCATCCAGACTTTCTTTCTCCATTTGTAGGAGAAGGTAGAATAGATTTAGTGTAACTTTTAGGGACCCAAGTATTCTTGGACTGGTAGATGAACATTGGCATCATCTTAAACTCACCAGCCACTTTAGCCCCTAACAGGAGTCAGCCTGTCCTTTGAAGCATTGAGACCAGGCATTGATGCCTCTCTGCTCTGTCTGCCATGGAGATATCTTTTCCCAACAAAAGGATGCTTTATCCACATTGAAAATCTGTCTAATAGTGAGGGCACCTTCATCAATTATTTTAACCAACTTTCTGGATAACTTCCTGCAGTTGCTACATCACCAGTATTGCTTCATGTGCATGATTTAGTCCTGCAATTAGTAGTCTCAGTTCTCTGTCATATACTGTGCACATGGACCTGGACTGTGAATTTCAGCAGTACACATCCCAATTCCAGATCCTCTTATGTAGGGTAGAATATTTAGAGAGGGCCAAAATTAAACATTTACTACCCCAGGTAGGTTTGACTCTAATAAAATCCCAACAGTTTAGTACTAGTAAAACAGTTTCTACTAAAAGATGGTCTTAAGAACTGAATGCACTGGTGTATTTAAGAACTAGTAAATGCTTTCCCTCACCACACTTAGCCCATACACCACTGAAGGAAGGCCTATTGATTCTAGTTCCTCTGACCTAGATTTCATGAACCCATTTTAACAACAATGGCAACAAAATCCCAAGACATGCTAAGAAGGAAAAAAAACACAATTTGAAGAGATGAGACAAGCATTAGAATGAGAGTCAAATATAGCAATGTTTGAATTTGAGACTAGAAACTTTTTGTAAACTATGGTTAATATACTAAGAGCTTTAATGAAAAAGTACACCACATACAAGAACAGACAGAAAATGTAATTATAGCAATACAAATACAAAAAGTTTTTGGTGTTAAATAATGAAAAGGAATGGTAGTGATCAGAAACACTGAAAGAAGAATGATTTGATGGTTTCATTGGTAGTTTGAAAATAGATGGGAAAAAAAATCTCTGAATTGGAAGATTTGACAATAGAAACACCCCAACTGAAAAGCATAAAAAAGGAAACTAAAAAGTAACAGTGCAAAATTTCTAAGAATTGTGGGATGAATGGATATATACAGTGTTAAAAGTGATTGTTTGTGTGTGTGTGCGCGCATTAAATACAAGTAAAAGAAGAAAGAGTAATAGAGAAAACATTATATGCAGTAATGACTGAAAATTCTTCTAAATTAATATCAAATAACAAGCTTCAGATCCAGGAATCTCAGAAAATGCTGAAGAAGCTAAATAGAAAAAGCAAAAGAAAGCAATCACAACAATAAAGTACATCAGGCTCATCATTTAAAATCTATGTAAAATCAAAAGTAGATAAAAACACAGAAAGAAGTAGTGAGAAAAGCATCTAAATTAAATAAATAAATAATTAAATAAATTAAATAATTGCACCAATTCTTTAAAAGGCTACATTTTCTCCAATGTAAGTTTTTGGTACCTTTGTTTAGATCAGATAACCACACTTATGTGGGGATATATCTGTGACTTCTATCCTATTCCATTGGTATCCATGTCTGATTGGATGCCAGTACCATGCTATTTTTGTTAATATAGCTCTGTAGGAAAATTTGAGATCTGGTATTGTGATACCTGCATCATGATTTTTATTGCTCAGGATTGCTTTGGCTATTCTGGGCCTCTTATATTTTCAAATGCATTTTAGAACTGCCTTTCTAGTTTTATGAAGAATGTCATTTTATTTTGATGGGGACTACATTGAATCTGTATAAAGCTTTTGGTAATACGGCCATTTTGACAATATTAATTCTGACTGTCCAAGAACATGGGAGGTCCTTCAATTTTCTAAGGTCTTCTTCAATTTCCTTCTTCAGGGTGTCATTGTTTTTATTGTATGGATCCTTCACATCCTTCATTAGATTAACTCCCAAGTATTTTATTGTTGAGATTATTGTGAATGGGATAGATTTCCTAATTTCTTTTTCAGCAGATTCATTATTGGAATATAGGAAAGTGATTGATTTATGTCATAGTAGGGTCTTGTATTCTTCTACTTTACTAAGGTTTTTGGTTTTTTTTTTCTTTTTTTTATCAGCTCTAGAAGTCTTCTGGTAATGTTTTAAACAAATGGTGGTAGGAAAACTGTAAACCCATATGTAGAAGAATGAATCTTGACCTGTATCTCTCACCCTGCACAAAAGTCGAATCAAAGTGGATCAAAAACCTAGAAAGTAGACCAGATACTCTGCAACTTTGGAAAGAAAATTTGGGCCCAACACTTCAACATGTCAGTGCAGGATTCCTAAAATGCAAGAAATAAAACCAAAAATCAATAAGTGGAATGGCCTCAAATTTAAAAGTTTCTTCACAGCAAAGAAAACAACTAATAATATGAAGACAGAGCCTACAGAATAGAAAAAGATCTTTACTAACTGCTCCTCAGGTAGAAGACTTCATTAAAATTCAAAACTCTGATCTGTGAAAAACTATACGGAAAGAGAGAGTAGGCAAGTCACAGACTAGGAGAAAATACCTTTAAAATACATACTTATACAATTCTGTTATGCAAAATATATAAAGAACTCTGAAAACACAAGTCAATAAAAAGAAACCAAACTCTACCAAAAATTGGACAAAAGACCTAAACACACTTCATATAAAAGATACAAAGAAGTCAAGCAAGCATCTGAAAAAAGTTCAGCAGCTTATTTCATTAGGAGTTGCAAATTAACAACAAGGAACTATCACTATCCACCAATTAATGATAAAACAGAACATCAAAAGCTACTGACATACAGAACAAGAGAAACTCATTCATTCTGGTGGGAAGGCAAAATGGTATAGCCACTCTGGAAGACAGTTTGGCAGTTTCTCAGAAATCTGAATATAATCTTATTGTCTGATAAAGCAATCATACTTCTTGATAAATACTGAAATGAACTAAAAACTTATGTCCACAGAAAAACCTGTATGTGGATGTTTTACACAGCTTAATTTATAATTGCAAACACTTGCAAGTAGCGAAGCTATTCTATAGTAGGTAAATGGATAAATAAAATATGGTACATTAATCCGTCCATTCTATTTTAAATGGAATATTTTAAACAGCTAAAAAGAAGTGAGACCTGAAACCATGGAAGACATGGAGAGTATTTAAAATGCATATTAGTAAGTGAAAGAAGCTGACCAGAAAAGGACACATGCTGTATAAAATCAAATATATCACATTCTAGAAAAGGCAAACTATAAAAATAGTAAATATAGTGTTTGCCAAGGGTTAGGAAGATGGAAAATCAAATAGAGAAAGCACACAGGGTTTCTCGGTCAGTGAAGCTATGCTGCATGATTCTAAAATGATTGATATGTGTTATTATACATGTTTCAGTCAAATTCTTCATCACCGTGACCAAAGGACCTGAAAAGAAAAATGTAGGGGAGGAAAATCTATTTGGCTTATGGTTTCTGAGGTTTCTGGTCATAGACAGCTGATTCCATTGCTCTGGACCCAAGGCAAAGCAGAATATAACAGCATAGACGTGTGGACATGACAATCAACATGCAGAGAGAGATCTCCACTCACCAGGAACAAAATATAAACACCAAAGGCATAAACCCAGTGATCTACTTTCTCCAGTCACACCCTACCTGCCTTCAGTTATAACCTAGTAATCCCTATTAAAGGATTAATCCATTTTTTTAGGTTACATCATCTGATCTCACTATTTGATCATTTCACCTTTGAATCTTCTTGCATTTGATAGTAGAAAGAATAATAAACCTAAAATACTAGAGAGATTATCAAGTACCAGTTCTTAGTGAAATCTAAGCCTGGCTTCTTCACTATCATTTGTGGAACATTTTTAAAATACAGAATATTTTTTCTACCAGTAGCTAGATAATAGGTATGAAGCATCTTTACTTAAAAAATAGCAAAGAATATCTTCAAATGAGTTAGGAGTACACAATCATGTCTACTATTTCCAGGGTATGCATTTTGAGTTCTTAGAGGTGTGACTTATTTTCATTACAAAACCTTTAAATATGGTGCATAATTTTCCTAACTCCTTCCAATCTTGAAATCTTAAGTTGAAGTTTCATGAAATGAAAAGCTACACTACCTCAGAAAATACTACTCTATGTCAAAAGAACTAACAGATGACTATTTAAAGAAAATGTATGGACAAATGTTCTCTAAACAAAGAATTCCATATCAATGTCCCTATTCCCTCACTAAGTTTTCTATTTGCTGGAGTTCCCTTTCCTTATCAGCAATTTTCTAAAATAAGATACTAGTATCTAGAGTCCTTTCTTCCCATAGAAATTTAATGATGCATTTTGATCACATACCTGAGGGAATAATTTAGCTCAGGTAATACTGGGAATGGTTAAGAAGTCTCACCTGAAATTGTGGTTGTTTGGGGAGAATTGCATTGAGTAAATTACACAGGCTCCTGGGAAGAGGGAAACTCATAGAGGGCAGAGAAGTTGTGGTGCAGGTGTTTGGAAGTCTGCATAAATAAAATCTGTGCACCTGCTCCCAGGCTGCTTCCTTTCAACTGTTTCCTTGAGTAGCAGCTGTGGCTTTGTAGAAGACAACTGTAACTGAGCCAGAAAGACTGGATTCATTACTCAATTCTGCCAATTTCTAGACATGTGATGTGTGAAAAAGTCACAAACATTTCAAGTCTTAGTCTTCATATTTTCAAAACATAGCTTATAAGAGCTCAGATATTTTTATGAAAGAAGGAAAGATAATTTATATGAAATGTAGTTTCAATTATACTATTTTGCTATTATTATTTCTATTATAAGTCCTTGCATGACTGATTTCCTGTATTTACCCTAATAGAATTGATCATATCATTTCTCAGAATTACATTTTTAATTTAATAAATGAACACCATCAAGCCATAGTGAAGTATTTGGAACATACTAGAGAAGCAAAAATAGAAATAGTTCTATAACAATTAATTATATCGTTAGAGATGATTATCTGACATATGATAGGAAAGGGCTTGATAAGACTGAGAAGAGGTTTTAGAGGAAAAAAAGAGCCATCATTAATTAACACATGCCAATGAAGCAGAACAAGAGGAAATTTAAAACAAAAATAACAACAAGAAGAAATCAAGGACTGTCATTTGAAGAATTATGTATAATTGCAGGGCTAGTGAGCATTAACCTATGAACTTTTCTGTTTTTCGAGATAATGGTTATTTCCTAACTTATAGCCATCAGTGGCATGTGCTGGAAAATTTAAGGTATAATAATTCTAACTCTGGATTCATATTTAAAACCTGATTTTTTGGTCTTTAAGGACAGATTATAAATATATAATGAACATTTAAGCACTCTAATTCTTCACTTGATTATCAGTCTTAGAGACTAGTATCTTTAAATAGCACACTCAAAGGTTCAATGGATCCCTCAAGAATTCGTCTAAAATTTTCATAATGTCAGACGATCACAGAAATATATTAATCCTGATGATTTTTTCATGAAAAAAGAAAAAGAAAATTAAGTTAAAGAATGACAGCAGAGCAAAAATGGAATATTCTAACATAGGTATCAATTTTAGAATAATTACTTAAGACCTCTTTGATTATGTGAACCTTGATATACGTGAAAACACAAAATTTCTAAACAAAAAGTAACTTCTTTGATTCCCCATAAAATAAAGATTTATATTTAATTTACTTGTGTTCAGTTTCATAAAATTAAACTAAAAGATAACATTCTCATATAAGAATATTCTTTGGTAATATACAAGACATATAATAGTGGTATTTGTCCATAACCTTTTCCCTCTTTCTCCATTTTTATCTTTTGCATCACTTTTTTTTTTTTGAATGTTTCATTATCTCAAGTAGAGGGCATCAGTAATTTCAACCTTTGTTCTGACTATGAATAAATTCCAATGGATTTCTTATGGGTCAAAACTTGTATTCCTAAGGAAGACAATATTTGCTATTAGGATGAAAGATGTTACATGGAATTTATCAAGCTGAATATCATTAAAACGTAATTTCAAGCCTTCAAGTGAACTTTTCTTTATGAATTTTTGAAAGTCTTGGGTATTTTATACATTCATTCCCTGATTTTTATTTTATTATTTTTTAGCATCAACTTATGTTAAATAAGTTTAAGAATTGTCATAATATTAATAGTTGTAATTTTAAGAGGACTTTTTGCATCTCAGGCCTTCTTTCTGAGATTATTTTTCTTCTTCCTAAAGAATGGAAATTTTTAATATTTACTTTAGTAATTGCTGCCAATTTTCTATTTTTGTCTCATTCTAGATTGATAGATAACTAGGAATGCAATTCTATGTCAATATGATTGAATTTCACCTTTTAACAACTATATAAAACACTTTCCAATTATACCGTTAACTTCTGAAAGGTCTTTTGATTAAACTCATCATCATGTAGGTTACTGCTTTTATACTAGTTTACTATTACTAGTCAATCTCTCCTCCCTCACCCCTTTGGCATCTGTTATGATGTATAAAATTGCAAATTTTGCTTTAAATATACTGTGTTTCCTGAATATAAGGACTCTTTTCTTGAACATTCCTGTAATGGTCTCATGGTCTCAATCATAACCTCTTTCAACACTTTCCTCATATTAGATGAATTTAGATTTTTTATTCCATTTTTCTTGCACTATACTGTTCTTTAAATTTTATTATCTTTGACATCTGAGATACAATTCATATGATTCATTCGTATACATATCTTTGAGTGACAAATTTCCTTTGTCGTCTAAGCTGATACTTATTCATCTTTCTTTTACTTTTTATATTTAAAATTCTTTTTAATTCCATTTTAATGCTTTCAGATAATAATGGATATACTCTTTTTCCCAAACATTTTAAAATATCCTATTTTATAGCATATGTATATACATTTTTTTTTCAAATTTTATTTATTTATTTATTTTTGGTACCAGGGATTGAACACAGGGGCACTGGACCACTGAGTCACACCTCCAGCCCTATTTTGTATTTTATTTAGAGACAGGGTCTCACTGAATTGCTTAGCATCCCACTTTTTGCTGAGGTTGGCTCTGAATTCACGATCCTCCTGCCGCAGCCTCAAGAGCCACTGGGTTAACAGGCATGCGCCAACCACGTCCAGCTATAGTATATTTATAATACATATTGTATTGTTCATCCATGTCATGCTTCAAACATGGAAAAGATGAAGAGATGATTTGCAGTTCCTTTTTTAGTATTATGTCCCTTGAGTCTTCTTCCCTAGGATTTTGTTTACTGGTTTTGAATTTAGATTTGTGTTTAACTGAACTGAATTTGACAACTTGGATGGCCTGAGTGGAATTCTTTTTTTCACACTTGAGGATAATGAAGTGTGAAAGATGCCACTTACTCAGACACAAACATGTTCACTTTTTTTTTTTTTTTTTTGGTACTGAGTACTGAGTATTGAAACCAGGGCCTCACACATGATTAGGCAAGTGTTTTACCACTGAGTTCCTTTTATTTTTTTTTCTTTGGTTTAATTTGAGATAGGGTCTCACTAAATTACTGAGACTGGCCTCAAACTTGTGATCCACCATCTTCAACCTCTCCAGTAGCTGAAATTACAGACCCACATCACTGGATTTAAATACTTTAGAAAGTTCTTGGAATTTCCTAGATAATGTTCATTACCTAAACTCCACCTCCAATTATGTCAGAATTGCTGTTCCCAATTTTCATGAAGTGTATTTTCCTTCAAAAATCACTAAAGCCAAGGTTGACATATTAATTGACATCTTAATTTCTCTCCCCCTTGGCCTATTATTTTTCTGATACTCTAGTACTTTCAAACACTTGGCTTTATGATTGAATGTCAGATTTAATTATCCATCTTTCCAATGTATTCTCATCTCTCTTTTACCTTTTCTGATATATATAGTCATTTTGAGGCTTAATATTTAGCAATACAATGTACAATTACATACTTTCAAGGCTCTATAACTAAGACCTAACTATACCATCTATTTCATGTTTCTTCAATTAATTTTGTTATTCCTGAATTTTATTGTTCACATTGTTGTACATTTAAAAGTTACAGTTATTCAGAATTGTGTGTGTGTCTGTATGTGTGCATGTGTGTTGTGTAGACATCACGAGAATGTCTGCAAAGAGTGGTAACTTCTATATATCTACAATTAGATGTAAATAATATTGATGACAGTGAAATTTAAAATGCTAAAATTAACAAGCTGCATATCTTTATAACACTGCTTATCAAAAGCAATCTGACACTTCACTAGAAACTTTTGACACCACAATCTAACTTTTCCCAAAGAAGAGGTAACACCTACAGTTCATTTAGATAATGGAGTGAAGACATATTTCAACTCACATCCCCACTCTACCCCACTCCCCAAGGATCCACAGGATCCATTAGAGCTAGACCTGATTTTGCAAAAGAATGATGACCCCCCGAAATGAAGCAGGGGTAATTTTGGTACAAGCCTTAATTATTAGAGAGACTTGCAGGTTATTTTTACAGTCTAATAAGACACATGGACTCTTTAAAAAGAAAAGGTGAATTAAAATGTAGAATAATGATTAATATTTTGGGTGAAGTTTAATCCAGGCTTAGTGTTTCAAGAGAATGTGGCACCAAAACTGAGAATACACAAATAAGAATTATTCAAGGAAACAGAATATTCAAATGGTAAATATCAGTTCCTTTGAAAGTCTTTCTGAAAGAGAGAACTAAGTAGGTTATTTACTTATTGTTTGTTTCTGAGTTTAATTTTTATTAGTGTTTAACATTTTAGCTTCTGATTACTTTAGCAAATCTTACAAAAATAGGCAAGTTACCCAACCTATTTGTCAGTTTCAAAGTGCTCTTTATAGACAAAAGCAAGCAGATTTCACAGGAATGGGAGGCAAGGCAGATTCAGGTTTTAGGTAAATTCTCTGAAGTCGTTAAAAAGACTGGAATAAAATTAGAAAGGGCCCAGTGTCAGGAGAACAAATGCTTTTCTTTCTCAAATTCCAAATAAGAGGATTTAGGGCTTTAAAATAGGACAAATGAAAAAAGGGGGCATAATGATACTTTTGAAAGTAAATTTTTGCTTTTGTTTTTCAGAGTTAGAAAAACACACTCCCATGAGGAAGAGTGGAAAGTGAGCTGGATATTTCTAACTGGAGTGATGGGGCAGAGAATTAAACCCTTGACTAGTGCAAGATCATATAATATGTTAACTTTGAAGACTCCCAGTGTATAAACACATAGTGATGAGAGACAAACACAACAGAACCTAGTGGTTCAAACAATAAATATTGTTTTCAGACTACCTGGGTACAACCCAAACTCCCATACATGAAAATATACCATCTGTGTATATCATTTTAAAATTATATCATTTTTATGTCATATTTTCCCATCAGTAAAATAATAATAAGTTAATAATAACAATACCAATGCATAAAGTATTATGAGAAATAAATGAAAAAATGTATAGTATATATGTGTATATATATAGTCAATAAGAACTAATTGCATTGAAAGTAGTTAAGTGACATGTGTATTTATTTTGGGTGGTACTGTAGATGGAACCCAGAACATCACATATGCTAGGCAAGTGCTCTACCATGAAACTACATCCCCAATTCTTTCCTTTGTAAAAATGCTTTCATTAGTGCGTTAGAGGTGTACATAGTAGTGAGGTTGATTTTGACATAATCATACATGTGTAGACGATAATTTGCTGTATTTCAATCCCCTGTGCTTTCTCTTTCCCTTCCCTCCTGCTCCCTTCCTCTGTTCCCCATATTCTAATCTATTGATCTTCCTTCTATATATTTATTTTTTTTTAAATTGGTGCTTTATAGACATAAAGAAAGGTGTGGTATGTTCATATAGGCACATTGTATAATTTGGTTAATTTCATTTCACATTTCCTCCCTTTTCTCATTTCTCCTCTCTCCTCCTCTATCCCTTTTTTGTTCTGCACTGATTGCCCTTTCTTATGTTGAGGCAGGGTCTCCCTAAGTTGTCCAAACTGACCTGGAACTTGCAGGTTTGCATCACAAACTCATATATTTTAAATCACTAAGAAAAATGCCTGAAACACACATGTGCTTCATACATATTAAACATTATTACTTTATTTCTGAAATCTTTTGGGTCATAACTGAAATTTTTTCAGTCATCAGAAAAAGAGGCATTACACTACAGAAAAGTCAGGACTGGAGAAGTAAAATAAATTATTCATTTACAGGCACAATGATGCTGGACTAGATACATGGTTTACTTCAGATTTTCTTCTTCTTTTTTTTTTCCCAGCCCCTTCCCATTTCCTCCCCAAATGATAACTACTTCAAAACATGAAGTGGAAAGAAAAAAACTCTTGGGATTAGCAAAGCATTAGGAAATCACTTTAGTGTCTTACTAAAAGGAAGAAATAACTTGAAATTCCTTCAAGATAGGTATGGGAAAACTAAACACAGTTTTCTAAAGAGAAAATTTAGCAAAATATTCATATTTTGAAACGATTAAGAGCAAATTATCACCCTCTTATTGAATAGTGAAACCTTGGTTGAAAGTGAGGGATCAGTTGAAGGTGAGGGTTTCTGGCTGGTGAGACTCACCAGGGGTCCTGCACATAGTTCTCAGGCTGTTTTGATCCTAGAAGAGTTGTGCTAACTAAAAACTAAGTAACAAATAACAGTATTATTTTGAACTCTGGCCTATTACTAGAATAAGCATGATGATGCAAAATCCCTTTTCTTTAAGAAACCAAGCTGAAACAATTCCAGTCTTAGTATCTTGTGGAAGCAGATTGAAACCCCTTAGTCCAGATCAGACCTAACCTGTAAATCCATATCAACTAGTATACATAAAACCTAAACTCAGTGCAGTAGATATTAACAAAAAGATTAAATCCACCATCAATATCTTCCTGTCTTTGAAGAAAGACTCATTTTCCTGAACTTCATCATGTTTGCCACATCACGGCACAAAGCATCACCTCTGTGTTCTTGCATCAATAAAATAACAGGGTCAACATTTTCATTTGTGGATTGAATACCAGAAATGACATTTTATATATACTGTAACTTGTACGATCTACAGCCTGACTTGATATGACACCTAAATATTAAGAGCCTCAAATTTGATAATCAAGGACACTAGTTCATTTTTAGTTTTAGATACACAAGGAATACTTTAAAAAAAAACAACTTAAGTATCATTCTGTGCAATATGGAAGTTTTCTGTGCTTTGGCACAATTGGCCTAAACCAACTCCTGTTTAGTTAACAGTTTGCTTGTCCTAATCGATATATTGACAAAGTGCTAAAATGAATTGGAATTTTCCATAAAGGAATTTGAAAAACTAAGATATTCTTAAGTGTAAAGCAAAAGGAATCCAGAGCATTGGAATGAGACAGAATGGACAACTGGGCCAACCTCATAGGTGTACATGGGTGTATGAGTACCTGGGGATCCTGGTGGTAGGTAAGAAGGCCTTAAGGACTAGAATTCTAAGAATGTTTGAGATATAGTAATTGCATTAAATAATGTGATATGTTCACCAACAGAAAAGATAAGATATGTAAACGAGGATGAAAATAAAAAAAAAAACTCCATGATAACAAACTAAACATTAACAAAATAGAAGCATTCATTAGGTTAGAAGAGGGAACATTGTAAGTATAGTTTGAAAAAAATAGATATTAAGTAAGGAGGGCATGCCAAGGCATAACAATGCACACCAAATATACTGTCAAATAGGAAATTTAAAACTCAAATTGAAATTTAATTTTAAAAAGCTTTATGTGGTCAGTAGATGAATGTAGCCCTGAAATACTCAAGTGAAAAGCAATCTGGGTTTACTTTGGCTTTCCTGAGAAGCTCCTAAAAAAAAATTCCTTAAGAGAATCTTTCAGTATTTACAATGGGATAGCTATTTTGATAGTAGAATCATTTTATCAAACAAAAATATTTCTGTCATAATATAATTGGAATTTTATTGAAATTATAAAACTTCTAGAGTAATTTTCTATTTATTTTTAATATGTGTGCTGTTGCTTCTATACTAAAATGTACGTGTTGAAAATGCATTTTTTAAATTAAAAATTAACTCTATAATGACTATTACTTTACAAAATAAATTCTAAAGCTTTTCAAAGAATTTCAAATTTACTATTATTTGTAAATTTCAGGTTTTCAGGGTGAAAACATAAAAGAAAGCTAAATTTAAATGTCCCATAATGCTATTTTTGAGACGTTATCTACTCTGGTTCTGCAATTTTAATAAACATATACCAAAATATGATGTTGAATTTGATTATTTAACTCTCAAGATGTATAAATCTCCCTGCTAAATTCTCTCCATACATTTGTATATCTTCTTTGATAACATTTGCCTCTAATTACAATGAAATATCTTATGCGTGACTTTAAAATTTCCACCCCACTGAATGTTTTATGACTTCAGAGGGTATATTTTTGTACAGCATTATATATTAAATATTTCATTTATCTGACTTGAGATAGCTGTGTAAAAAGTGGAATAAATGAGTGAATGAACCCAAATACTTAAGAACTTGACTTTGTTATGCATGGTTTTTCCTTTGGTCTTGGATTCAGTTGACCACAAGTCTAAGATAACAACATTTATACCAAATATTCTAATAATAGTTAAAACATCCATAAGGAGAAATTTTTTAAACTTTCACATATTAGAGGTGTCTTATTTTGTAGTGATTTAAGGCCAAAGCAGCAGCCTTGAAATCAACATGAGAAATGTATTTTTATAAGGAGTTCAGCAATCGCTTCAGATTAACTTTCTTTATGAAGCGAACACTTTTAATAAACATTTTAATCAACTACTCTTTAATCCTAAGGCATGAGTTTCTCCACTAGGACTGTATTCAAGTTTGTTCAAAACAATTAGAAACTGTCGTCACCTACAACATAAATTTCTAATAGCTACAGTCTGACTTGAAATAAGACACCTAAACATTGAAAGTTGCTGCCTTTGTGGAACCTCTATTGATTGTACCTTGAGATCTGTCCTCCAAGGCTAGTGCCCAGGATATAGCTTGAGTTTCCTCAGAAAGCTGTGACTGAGGAGAAATCAAATTTGGATTTGAATTCAGTTTGATGGTTTCAAATACTCAAACAGCTATGACTCAGTTATTTCATTGCTTTATAAGGTCCCAGAAAGAGATACACACAGGACATGAAGGTTATAATATGGGAAATAAGCAGTGTCACACCAGACTGTTAGTAGTATCTATTATGGAACACATTACAATCTATTCAATCTATTTTTACTTATTCCAGAAGCCTAAGTGGCCAGTTCCCAGCATGTACAATTTATTACCACTTTTCTCCTTTCAACCTTAGTGTAACCAGCCACATGGAGAGAGGGGAGCGGTGTGGTCCAGAAGTGAGAGATGTGTCCAGACCTGATATACTGGAGTTAGCTACCCTACTGATTGAATTGCAAAGATGTCTTTGTTCTAGGTAGAAAAAAGCCTACCATTTTTAAGCAACAAAGTTACCTGAATTATAAAAGAGAATAAATTATTAATCTCATGTATTTTATTTTTTAAAGCATAATAACTTCAAACATTGTTAAGTACAATGCATTAATTTCAAAGGAGCTCACCAATCAAATTATTTTTGCTCATGAGGAGGGAGGTGGTTTCATTACACTCTTCCTATAGAGACCCCTGTAAAATTAGTGAAAATGCTTCATGTTTTGTCAGGGAATTTCTATAACAAGCAACATCCACAGGCTAAATTTTAAACCTGGACAATCTCTTTTTCATTATAGGTTGTCCAAAAACAAAAAACTACTACAAAAATAAAAATATATGGCTGGGGAAAGTGGTAGCCAAAAAAATTACAAAGATTTTATCTCATAACTTCTAGCTATTTAAAAACATAACTAACACCAAAATTAAATGCACTTATTTCCAATTTTATAATATGAAATGACTCAGATACATTATTTCTTTACTCTATTTCCAAAGTATTTAAAAATTACAGAATCATCCAAAACATATAAATGTCATTATTTTAGTATCCTAATCAAATAGTTTATTTCAGCTCTCATACAACTATTTATAGTTTATACTAATGCTTAGAGCCCTAATCACACTTAAAATAGATCGTTTGTAAGTTACCATATGAGCTTTTAAAATAGAAGCATGTATATTTTTATATATATTTATGCATATTTAAATATATTTATGAAAATGTGTGTGAATATATACATAAACCTGATTAATGCTTACATATTATGTTACTATTGTTATGTTTGTTTTAATAGTATTAGCTTAGAATTGCAAAAGTGTAGTAGGTATTGTTCTTTTGCATTTTCCCTAAATATCTAAAATTATCATGTGTGAATTTGTGTAGGTGTGTGTGGCATGTATGTAGGCTGTTAATGAGGGGGTATTTTAACAATATATAGAGAAAAAGAATATAGAATTAAGTGTCAGCTACTTGCTGAGTCACTCTGGAAAAAAATAGTAACAGGAACATTTGATCTATTTGTGCAGTCAATTCCAAATATCTTATTCTACAATAGCACAGATATTTGAAGATTTACAAAAGTTTATTTAAATGGTGTTCCCAGTGATTTCTTAAATTTCATTTGAAACTGAAGAGAGATGTCAAAATATTATTTTTTGTTTGGGAAGAGTTTGTTTTATAATTAAGAACATTTTGTCATTCCTCATTATACAAAGGTTCAAAATTGATTATGAAATCTGAATTTGAATTGAGGTTGTTAACAGTATCTGTTTACTTTGAATAAAACCCATGTTTGAATTATATTTTCAAATTACAAAACAAACTCTTAAAACACATTTCCTGTCAGTAGTGTTTACTTTGTATCTGAGGAATTTTTCCGAATGGCTATTTTCATAGATATTTCAGATAACTTGCTTCCATGCATTGTAGATCATGAAAAGATAGACTCAGTCTAGTAAACTATTTGATAAGCAGAATAGCATAATTGTTGAAAGCCCAGATTGTCCTACTAAGTTCCTTGGATTCAAATCCTACCTGAATCACTATATGACACTATTGAAGTACTTGATCTACATTTGGTTCACTTTTATTGTCTGAACTATGGGACAAAATGGGGTATTCATTCTAAGCATTTGGATCTAAATATCTCAGATGGGCATCATGTTTAAGAGAACAGAATATGGAGCCAGATACTTTGTATTCAAGTCTCTACTCTGCAACTCTGCAATTTACTAGCTGTTTAGCTTTAGGGAAAAATAATTAACTTTCTCTGCATTTGTTTTCACCTTAATAAAATTAGGATGATAGTATTAATTAGCCTATATGTTTATTTTGAAGTTTTCGTAAACTTATCCATGTGAAATACTTAAAATAATATCTGCTTCAGATAAGTATTAGAATAAATATATGCTATTTCTTAATCTTCAATCATTTGAATAAGTGAGGAGAAGTGAGATAAGACCTTATAAAAAGGTCTGGATGAGTTGCTGATTACTTGATATGACTTATTAGTGTTCATTAGCTGTCATGTAAAATGACCACAAATGTGTGGCCTAAAACAACAGAAATGTGTTATCTCACATTTCTTCAATCCAGATGTCTGAAATCCAGGTGTGAGCAGAGCTACACATCCTCCAGACACTGTAGGTAAAATCTGCCTTTTCCTCTCTCAGTTTCTGGTGGCTGTTGTTATTCTTTGGCGTGTGTCCACATCTATCTACTGTCCACACAGTATTGTCCTTTGAGTATATAGTGATCTAATTTCCCTGTGTCTCTCTTGCAAGGATATTTGTGATGACATTTAGAACCTACCCAGATAATTCAGGATGATATGCTAATTTCAATGTACTTCCTTTAAACACATCAGCACACAACATTTTTTCCAATGTAGGTAACATTTGTAGGACACAGAAATTAGGTCATAAAAATAACTTTGGGAACAATCATCAGTGTGTCACAGTTACTAAGAGAATTATTAGCTATAACTTATTATCTTTAATTATGCTGTATATGAAAATTTATATAATCCTACCTTTTAAAGTATTTTGGATGAATTGGTACGAGATGACATAAAATGTGCAAGAGTTTTAGCATGTGAAGAAATAAACACAAGATTTTATTAAATATGAAGTTTTGAATTAGTATATTTCTTAGCATCAAGTTTTTATTTGATCTTATTATATATTTATATTAATCAGTTTTTAGCCTATGTTTTTCTTCAAGTTGAATTAGAAATAAAATAACTTTGAAAATATGGGGACTCTTTACATCATTTATGTATTTCTCCAGTGTTTTTAAGGCAGTATTAAAATATATATATATATATATATGACATTTTCTTTATCTATTCATCTATTGAAGGGCACCTTGGTTTCATAGTTTAGCTATTGTATTGAGCTGCTATAAACATTGATGTGACTGTATCACTGTAGTAGGCTGATTTTAAATCCTTTGGGCATAAACCCAGGAGTGGGATAGCTGGATGAAATGATGGTTCTATTCCAAGATTTCTGAAGAATCTCCATATGGCTTTCCACAGTGGTTGCACCAATTTGCAGTCCCACAAGCACTGGTAAATCTTCTGGTCTACTAATTCAAATATATATATATATATATATTTGATACATAAAAAAGAAAAGAAATATCGACACTAAAATATTGGAAATTTTTGAAAGTACTTGCTAATTTATAACAAATTCATATATGTGAAAATTAAAATGAGTCATTTTCTTATCTTTGGTTTTTAATATGCAAAATTCATTCAGCTATAACATTTCATTAATATATAATTTTTGCAGTCACTTACCCTCTACTTAATTATAAAATAACTCATGAGACTTAATACAGTTTTAAATGTAAGAGATAAATTCTGAGTATCATGTAGAAATTAATTTGTCAATTAACTTGATCTGTAAATCTTTCCTGAGTAGTTATTAATCTGTATCCATGAGTCTCTGAAGTGCTCTCCAAAGTGTCCAATTGTTCAACAGCGTCCAAGTCACGAATATTTTTTTTTAAATCAGAGCTCCCAGGCATCATATCATCAGGCACTTCAGATTTTATGGTGGTATTATCTAAACATAATTATTTCATGCTTTCCAAAATTATGTTCTTAATTAGATAAAAACCTAAGCAAGCTGTTGGGACTTAAAAAATTAATAAAATATGGCCCTCCTTCTACACTCGAGAGACATATCCGAGGATGAAGCAGATGCTAAGAACACATCATTTACATTTCTGACAAAGCTATTTGGAGTGTGTGCCCTTGTTTTGTTTCAAATTGGGTTTGTTATTAACCCACTTGAATAAAACTACTCACCTCAATATTTCATGGATCTAAGTGCCATCATTACCCTAAGTACACGTATGATTTGCACAGATGGTATGAATCTACATTGTGCACAACCATAGAAACGGAAACTTGTTTATGGTGTAGGGATGACCAATTTGTTGGTATAGTCCTGCTTTCATTTTCATAAGCCACTCTCAGTGTCATATTCACAAAACTTCACTGGGTGCTTTTATAGAACCACCAAGGTGTCATTTAGCATTTGTGCCAACAATACTATCAAAAGATTATAGTAGTTTATAATTAACTTTAAAGACATTTTGTACCCACAGGAGAAAATTTTATTTTACATTCTAAAGAAAATTTTCCCAATCAGCTTATCTCATAAAACTCATCAGAAGCATTTCAATTACTTTAAATAAAATTGTAAATTAACACGAATAAGAAAATTTTAATAATATAGATGACGTATACATGAATGTAATTTCATATATTAAAATTAATAGCATAAACATATAGGTTTAATATTAAATTTGTTTACCAGTTCAAGTCCCTTTGAAATAAAACTCTGAAGAATTATAATGAAGTTCAGTTTCAACTACATGTATGAATTTAAAGTCCATGAAATGAAAACTCCCCAAATCATTTTACTCTGATTTTTTTGTGCTGATATTATGAGATAGATATTAGTTCAATACCTTCATAAAAGTGGAATTATTTGCAAGGATATGATGTTTTACACTAGAATAAATATCCTCAGGAACCCCAAAAGACAGTTCGTTCTTTCTATGCATCACATTTAAGGAATCCATGAGACTTACTCAGCATTTACTATAACAGCCCCAACACATGCACACATAGTACACACACACTTGCACATGCAAACCCATATACTCACAAAGCTTAGAAAATACTAGAAATACCTTGCCCTTAACAGTTGTTGTACCAGGAAAACTTAGGTACAAACTACTCAAGTTGCAGAAAACACAGGCATCCCAAAGAAGATCTGTGAATCTTGGGTGAGCTTTAACTGTCATTTAAAGGGAGCATGGCCCATTTTCTGGGACTTTAAATTGTCTCAGATTCAGCCAGAGGTGAGTTTGAGGCTGTGTCAGGTCTTTGGGGCCTGAGCAGCTTTTACTTGTGCATTTTTTTAGTTTTCTGTAGTATGTCAGAGCTTCTTAAAGGCCCCAAGGAGAGCTCATTTCCCAGAAACTCCTTCTAAATGGCCTTTTTTCCCTTGACATGTATCATAGCTTCAGGCAACTATGGCATTAAAATTTTTTACTAATTATTTTCAAAGGACACCATGGGGATATAGCTACTGGGACTTCTCTAGGAACCCACCAGAAAAATCAAATAGTGAAGCAGCTCTAGATGTAAGATATCTTCAGGAACATTGAACACAGTGTGCTCACAAGTGGCTACAAGGCTCTTTTTTTCCTTACTTTATCCATGACCTTGAGAGTTTTCAAGGTTACTGCTCAGGTGGGAGGAATAACAGGAGAAGGCCAAGTTATATTGCCATAAATTTTGAGCTGATCTTGCTAAAGTTCAGTAAACTTTTTTCTCCAGCAAGTATCCTTCTTTTGCTTCAGTTAATTTCCATAACTCTGACAATTTGTTTCCAATGTTTTTATTGCTTTTGTGAGAGGTATTTTTGAATGTCCTTTCTCTGTCATTCTAGAAGTTCCTCCCTTCCTGTCTCCTTTTAGATCCACTGAAATTTAACATATTTTTTTATGACTAAACAGACAATTTTCTGTTTTCCTAATTGGTACAATTAGTTGCATCTTCTTATTCAATACTCTTCCACAATAAACCTCTGTTATATCTATAGGGAAACTTACAAATGAACCATAGGAAGTAATTAACAATTCAGATATTTTATGTGTAACTTATATACGGTGCATAAACTAATCTTCATTGTTGTACTTTGAAAAGCATTTTCATTCCCAAAATACTGATAGCAAAATTTATGACAGAAAAATGAAAAAAATTTCTAAGATCAAAAGTTTTGAGTTTTAGGCTAAGATAAAAATCCTGTCTGATTCAATAGTTTATTCTATCAAACACTGGATCATATCTCCCTCTCATTATATGTTCATTTATACATCTGTGTTCCCTAATAAAATAGGTAATTTCCTTAGTAAATTATTAATTCATATGTTTATCTCTAGTGCCTGCCATGCATCCTGATATATTGTGGACGTGATGGAAAATGTTGAGTGAAGGAATAAAGAAAATCACAACCTTTTTGAGTCTCCAAGTTTTTCAACTCTAAGAGTTGAACTAGAGTTCAAATGTGCCAGGCAGCTAAAAGGAGGTGTATATCCATCTCACCATCCTTGTGAGTCCCAATAGATACCTAGAGTGGATATGGTTTATGGTGACATCTGAGAAAATTATTTTTGTTGCAGATAAAGTGAGGAAGAGAAGGTTTGAAACTTAAAAGATGGACTAGAATTTTGTGCATTTGCAGGTATGAGTACTATATTAGTGTCCCTTTCCCACTGAAGGCATTTGATGTGTTCTTCCAAAGTGAGTGGAGAGCTAGTCTTTCTGGGTATGTATTTCAGTGCCTCCACATTTTATTATTACTAACAAAATTTCATAAAAATGATTATATGAGATGTTTCATAAGCTTTCCACATCCTGTGTTTTACATTATTTTACTATTTACTAGCAGTCTAATTATATTTAGAAAAAAATCCCCCAACCAAGATACATATCATATATATAAATTTAAATTAATATTGTCAATAATAATAATAGTGATAGACAATAATATATCTAACAATTTTTGAGCACCTACTTAATATTAAAATATTTTGAATACATTAAGTTTGACATCTTATATAATCCCCAGGACAATGAGATGGTTACTTACCATATTTTACTTATGAAGAAAACATTTACAAATAGTGAAATAAATTTTTCTAAAGCTAGATAGCAAGTAAGGGGGTCCAACTGGTGACACATTAATTCCAAGTGGGATGATCCCAACCATACACGAAGCATAGGAAAACCACAATGAAAGAACATTCGATCAAGTTCTTGAGTTGCTGTTTGTGTTCAAAATCCATGGGAGCTCTTGTTCAGTTTTCCTGGACAGCTTGGATGGCCTTAATTAAAACATTTTTGCACCTTAGGATAATTAAATGTCAAAAGATGCCACTCAGGCTCAAACACCTTTTTTTGCAGTACAGAGGATTAAACCCAAGGCCTAGCACATCAGTGAGGAAGTGCTCTACCACTGAGCTACATCCCAAACATGTCAGAGGCATAATTCAACACAAAGGAAAATGTTCATTTTGGATTCACATGGGACTATGCATTCTTATTCTACCAATTACTAGGCATTTAGTAAACTTGAGCCTGAAATAACTTGAAAACTAAATGAAAATATAAATGCTGACCACCCAGACTTTGAAGGAAGACATTATGAGAGAATGTATTTATTTAACTTATTAAATGACAAGAGGCAAACATTTTGGACAAGGAGTGTGTGTGTGTATGTGTGTGTGTGTGTGTGTGTGTGTGTTTATTTGTATGTTTGTATGAGGAGTGAGAATTTAATATATTGGTTGCATGTGGTATATGTGTTTAATATTTTAACACTTTTTTAGTGGCTGTGGAGCTTTTTGGTGTTGTGAACCCAGAGTTGATTTCTGTTCACATTAAATGCATTTGATGCAGGCTGACATAAGTCTTTTTTATTTATCTATTCACTGCTATACCACAAATTCTCATGCATTTTACAGTTAGCTACTGTGGACAATATTTGCTACTTTTACCATCAGAACACTTCACAGCACAGCTTAATGGCACCATTTCTTTGATTTTTGCTTCAACCTGCTGTGCTACTTCTATGTATTCTTAAATTCTATCTATCTTAAAAACCCAGATTAAGAGTCAACAACTTAATGCCTTGCTCTTTTGCTCTTCTTTGTCAAAATGAATTTTTTTGTACTTCTACATAGTACCAGTTAAATATCCATTATTTAAATTGTACCTTCTTATAAACAATGGAATGGTATTCATATATATATATATATATACACACACATATATATGTATACACATACACACACATATATTTAAAATTGGATTAAATGATCTCCCAGAGAAGACAAGGGTGCTAATTTTCTGCCACCAACTGCCATAAACAGTTAATACCATGAAGATTTGAATCAAGTAATTGCTGGTTATATACTGTTTGTTTAAAATATAGTCAGATTGCAAAGGACATGGGCAAACAGCTGAAGCCTGTAATTTTTATACTTTGTATCTCTTTGAGAAATGAATTTGTTCATTTTTTGATATTTTTCAAAAATGATAGAATACTGGAGGGGAAAATCATGTTGCATAAAGACTACTTTAAGCATTTCGAATACCCAACTTACTGTCCTGTATTGGAGGGTATGAAGTTATGCACGTGCATATTTGTGAAGAGAGGTGTTTGTAAATCTTTGTGCTGACCATAAAATAGGGAGCTTTCAATGCATTTTGGTGCATACCTGGCAATTGCTGTCTGAACTCTATAAGAATGTAAATGAAATTGCCCAACCTGTATATGAATAAGCTATATGGAATACCATATATTGAAGGCATCCAAAACCAAAACGAAACAAAAAACAACATAGTAAATAAATTTATTTTTTACTCTCAGACCTGTGGAAATGTCTGACAGTGCAAAATGCCATCTTTAATGTGGTTTACGCTTACTCTGTGGTATCCGAAGATGAATGTCAAGTCACCGGCAAAATAGCTGTGGCACTGAAAAAGTGAAAGGTAACATCTTTACTCAAACATGCTTACATTCCCAGTTATGACTGAAAATGGAACTCTGCTGAACAGAGTGAAGTGACACAGGGAGACTATGATACAGCTTTTGCCTTCTTATTACTAGGAAATGTCAAGTTCCTACTATTGCTTTTATGGACAATTTTCACATATTTATCTATCAGAAGGGGGCATAGACACGCTTTACCACTGAGCTACTGCCTCAACCTTTTTGATTTTAAGAGTCTTACTAGTTTACTCTGTCTGGCCTCCAACTGGTGATCCTCCTGCCTCAGCCACTGCATCCAAGTCACAATTTTTTTTTTTAAATTTGAATAGATGATTAATTTTATGAAGATAGTAAATAGTAACAATGGCCTTAAACTCACAATGTTTACAAAGGTTGAAAAGAACAGTGTTTATGTCATTTTACTGTCATACACCCGAGAATTTTTTACAAATAGTGCCAGTTGTTTGGAAAAAGTTCTCTCTTTGCAGATAATTCCACCTCTATCCATCATTGAATCAAGCGGATGGCCAGTTGGTATTCCTCATCTAACATCCCTCCAAACTCTGATTCTGTCATGCCATTTTCTTTTCTGACTCTGCTTCTGCCTTTCTTGCCTACTACTCTTCCCCTCCCCCGTCTTCCTCCTCCTCTTCTCTTTCCCTCCCGCTTCTCCTCCTCCACTTCCTCAGTCTTCCTTTGTACTGGGAATGGAATCCAGGAGTGTTTTATCTGTGAGCTAAATTCCTAGTCTTTTATTATTATTATTATTTTTAATTGTGAAGCAGGGTCTTGCTAAGTTGCTAAGTTGCTGAGTTACCTGAATTCCCTCGCCAGCCTCCCAAGTTCCTTGGATCATAGGAGTGTGCCATCGTGCCCAGACTATTTTACTCCTAAGGAAGTAACAAGGAGCACATTAAAGACCCAAGGCACATACAATCCTATTAATCCCATAATTTCATCTACCTTCTCCAATAAGATATAACATTTCTAAATTTATGTAATCCTATTAATAAAGCATCAAGTATATATGAGAAATAAACTGAAGGAACTCCAAAAGTAAAACACAAAAGCTATTATAGAAGTTGCTATTATAGAAGCTATTATAGAAGAACCTTTAAAAACTGCAAACATAGGTATAAATTCCTCTATTGAGTTCCAAAAAGAAATACAACCCTCTGAAATTAAATTTTTACACTTCAAGAACTATTTCAGAATTCAGGCTTTTAAATATTTAAAATAAATTTCTGTTGTTTTAAGCTACTAAGTTTGAGTCAATTTGTGAGTGTCACAGGAACGTAATACAGGTGAAGCATTACTCTCCTAAGATAGAAAAAAAAAATATTTCTTCCCATACTAACTTTATTCAGTATCACACTGGAAATCCTTGCTAGTGCAATAAGATAAGTAAATAAAAGGTATACATTAAGGAAGAGAAATATACAATAATATTTCTGAATATATGGAAAATTTCATACAACATAAATGGTAAAAAAAATGAGTGAATATAATGAAGTTTTAGGGTAAATTATTGATATATAAAATTCAATTGTTTGCTAACATATCACAAATGAACAATTTGGAGTTTGACATAAAATTCAGCTGTCAATATATAGTAATGTTGAAAATGAATGGACGAATGAATATTAAACTGATAAATTAGTCAGAGATCCCAGAAATGGAACTACATGAATTTGGTCAAACGATCTTTGACAAAAGAAGACAATTCAACAGACACAGGATTTATTTTTTCTACAAATCATGCTGGAAAAATTGGCTTTTTAATAGCAAAAGATGAACACATACAGATATCTTATTTTTTTCAAAATAATTTGATAAAAATTGAAACCACAAATCTATAAAAATTCTAAAAAGCACAGGGCAATATCAGGAGACTTTGAGTTCCTGATGATTTTAGATACACCACCAAAAGAACGATACATGAATGAAAACAAAAATAATTTGGATTTTATGAAAATTAAATACTTCTGGCTTGTAAAGAATACTGTTATGAGAATCAAGTGTGTAGCCATTCAATAAAAGCAAAAGTAGAGAAAGGGACCATATAAAAGTATAGTAGTGTCACAATTATGGAAAACAACATGATGGTTCCTCAAATAGTTAAAAATATAACTAATATATGGTACCAAAATTCCACTATTGATTATACAGCCTAGGGAAAAGAAATAAAGTATGTGGAAGAGACATCTGTAGCTCCCATGTTTACAGCAATGTCATTCACAAAAGCTAAGATATAGAATCAACAAAAGATTTCATCAATGACTAGATGGAATAGAAAAAGTAGTATATATACATAATGGAATAGCATTCACTGCTTAAACGAATAAAATCCTGTTGCTTACTGTAACATGGATTATCTTGAAGGACATTATGTTAAGTGAAGTAAGTCAGGTTCAGAAATATAAATATTACCTGTTCTTATTTATATCCAGAAGCCATAAAGGTTGAGTAGGTAACTGGATGCAGAGAGTAGAACATTGGTAACTGGAAGCTAGGAATTACAGGGGGAGGAGAAGATCTGGAAGAGTTAGTGATGGAGTACAAAATTACACATAGGAAGAATAAGTTCAAAAGCACAGTGTGTTTACTATGGCTATTAATAATTTCTTCATTATTTGGGGAATTATAAAAATAATCAGTTGTCACTATACTCTTACTAGAATGGCTAAAATTTTTAAAATGATAATTTCAAATGTTGGCAAGGATTTGAAGCAAAAGTAATTTTTATTCATTATTGGGAATACAAGATAATAGATAATTTAGAAGACTTCTTGATAACATAGGAACAAAGCTAAACATAGTTTTACCTTAGAATTCAAAACTGGTTTGAAAATATATGACCACACAAAATCAAAATATCATTTTGTTACAATTCAATTCATAATATCCAATAACAGAATGTAGTCAAGTTATTCATTCAGGTTAATGGTAAATAAACTGTGATACAACCATACGATGGAATGTTATTTAATACTAAGGAGAAATAAACTACTAAGACACAAAATTACATGGATAAATATTAAATATATACATATTGTTGACTAAAATCAGTCATCCTGGAATAACCATATATGATATGATTTTAATTATATGACTGTGAAAAGGGAAAACCATTGGCAATATTAAAAATACTAGTACTTTCTAGCAGTTGAGGAGAGAAAAGGAAAGAAAATATATGGGGAATATTTTGGAGTAGTGAATATCAGGTTATTTATTTTTTTTAAATCCACAGAGATTTCATTTAGAAAGAGTAGACTTTAATGATTGCAAATAAAGTTACTGATATGATAATGGAATCCCAGAATGTTAGCCGAATGTGACAGAACAACCTAGCTGTATTACAAATGTCTGAAACTTTCTAACTGAAGTGTCTGGGAGAATATGTGCTGACCCAGATAACTGGAAAATAGTGGATTTTTTAATAATGAAGGCAAAAGAAACTATATTCACTCTGCTGTAGTTTATAAAGTTATTTCTTATACATTAACAATTTGGATACTGCCATGTATCTATGGAGGAATTGAATAATTAAACAACTGAATGGCAGATAGAGGGGATCAAGTTTTCTATTGTTGAAGTAGGAGTTCACTGATAACTAAGGCAAAGAAGCTAGCATAATTCATTTCTTGATGGGACAGATTTGGAGACCTTGGCAAGACAACATTTTTATTTTAATGTGGGCAACTGTGTTTATCATAATATAGGTAATATTCTCACATGCTGAACTGATTATGAATGCTTGTATTGTCTGTCTATAATAACCCATATATATCACAGATAAATATTTGCTTGATTGTTTTTTCAACTGAGTGATCCTGGAAGCAACACCACCCCAGTGGCAAACAGAATCTAGAGCCTGTATTTTGGTTTCTAATTCCATTCTCCAGCAAGAAGAGTCAGAACTCTTAGAGATATGACTTATTCCAGGATTGGAGTAGAACAACAACAAAATCACACACACACACACACACACACACGATAAAACATACATAAAAACAGCCACCAATCTATAGTGGATAGTAGCATTGGCTCTGCTTGGCCTCCTGGACTTGAATTTCTGTCTCTGTTTCTACCTAAGTTTTGATGTTGGGTAGTTTGCTCAAGGTTTCTGAGCTTCATTTTATTTCCACAATTGGAATAATAATCTTTTTATTTCATAAGAAAAATGAAGATTAATACTGATCATTTTCGTCTTTGGTGGCATGTCCTTTTCAAAATAAAATTTTAATTAAAAATTCAATCTTTAAAATTGATTTATAAATTTGGATCATACTTTATACTTGTGGTCTGTACTCTGGTTTTTAATATAATAATCTAGGTGTTTTACAATGTTAAAATGTTACGATTAATTAATGTAGTCCAATGTTATGGACAATTTTCAAATATTCTTAGAACTAAAATAGGAGATGAAATCAACATTTTATTATTATTTACGGTAATAAATCCTCTACTATAAGACATAAAAGCAGGGAAATGAAACTTCATTTCATGCTAGTCTTAGTATTATGTTTAGTAAATGTGGAATATTAACTGCATTATTTCAAAGGATCTCATCCCAAAGCCTATTTAATTCTGTTTGTGGAATTAAGTTAGCAATGCTGTGCTGAGACCGACAAAGCAGCCTGGAGAAAACTGCCAGAAGGTTAATTACTTAGTTGTCTGGGAAACCAATAGTTTTTTTTTTTTTTTTCCAGCAACCTTTTCCACTAAGGAAGTCCCGAGGGTATTTATCACCTGAAGAACAATACTATTAGTACATTTTTACTCTCTCTAAAAAGCTCCATATTCCAAATGAAATTTGCTTCTTAAAAGAGGAAGTCAAGCACATTTTTAAATTGAAATGAAGCAATTCTGAAATAATGCTTCTAGGTCACTAATATACATACCTAAATACATTATGATTTCAGAATTTTATGTTATCATTGGTTGTTTAAAAGGAACATCATTGCATCATTGCAATGAATCTCCATCCTTTCCTCTCAACTTAATAACCAAAGCTTTGAAATATAATATTTAGACCAATACACAGATTCAAAAAGAAAGTTCAATTAGTTTTGGAATAACTCCTAGTAGCTCTTCGGGGCTCAGTTCAGGTCTATTGCTCTTATTTTAATGACTAAAAGTTTAATGAGCAGTAATATTAAAAATAATTTAACATCCTGCTATTAATCAGCATTCTGAATATTTTGAAGCCATAAAAAAGTGATTACTTACTACAACTATAGAATTTGAATTAGATCTAAGATCATTTAAGTGTGCTACCACTTTTCCATGTTTTCCTCGCCCAAACACTATTGGGTTATTGGTCACATTCACTGTGAACATGACAGGCTGGACCTCTCACTGCTTCTCAATATGCCCTCAGGCAGCCATTCTTCATGGATCAGCCTTGGAGACAAGATGATTGCTGCTTGTCATTCTGTATTCCATCCAATTATCACTCTGTCACATACACCTCTGAAGATATTATCTTCATTCTGCTTGTACAGTTTCAGAGAGGAGGAACTTATTCTCAAAAAGACAGCATTCTCCATTTTGACTTAATTCCAAATAGAGTAGTGTTATTTGTTATCTTAAACCAAAAGGAACGGAACCATTATGTTCAGTCATTGAAGCAAACTCACTTTCTTTCAGTGCCTAAAATTAAAATTTCATTTCATTTTGAAAAGATTAACATATAAATAAATTTGCTACAAATAGATTTGGAAGTTTCCTATATGTGTGCTATGAACCAAGCACAGGACTTCAGAGAGATAGAAAAGATCTAGAAAATATATGAAGGTAGGTGGGTCCAGGTCATTCTCTATGACAGTATTAGACTCAGACTCATTAGCATTATGGTAGCTTGATTCCGAGCACAAAAGTTCAGAGGTTTAATTATCAGATTCACTAGGCTTAAATCAGAAATACGATGATCCAGAGGTTGAGAGTATGGGACTATATCTGTCTAGAACACAAAAAGAGGAATTGAGTAAGAATTTTCTCAAAATCTATGGAACAATGGTGACAAGTCAGGGACAAGATAATAAAATGGATGCTGAGGAAGCATTAATACGAACAAGATCTATGACAGCATTGTATCTTCTGTGCCTGACTGACGAGAAGAAGACAATCCCTACAGAGAGCACCTATGTGCTTAAGCAGTTCAGACTGGAGATGACACATGTCATTTCTACCCATACTCTCCTAAGAACCAGACACATGGCTTCAAATAGGTGTAAGTCTGCTGGAGAGTACAAAAAGAAGAGAAGACTATCACTGGTCAACAAGCACCAACTTTTTGCAATATGTCCATATTAAAAATAATACTATTTTGTACTAAATTGCCAGGGCCCTATCTGTCTCTGAGCTGCAGTCATTAATTTAGGAAATACTGGAGGTGGGGTGTGGGGGAAGTCTGACACCAGAGCTAGTTCAGCACATTTATTATGCAGGTTTTATCTAAAGGTTATTTGTGGGAAAGTTTCTGCAAAGCAGGAAATCTCAAGGATGTAGGACTGGCAAGACATTAGGGTTACCTTGTTTTGCTCAGAATGCTCTATCCCTGGGAGTTGGTGTGTGAACTCAAGGCCTCAACTGATAACAGCTCTGCACTATTTCAGGGAGCCTTCTCAGGCTGGCATCACCATAGCGCTGGGGCCTCTTGGCCTGCACCTTCACACAGGCAGCTCCCAGTGGAAACAGCCATGAGCGAGTCAGAGGTCATGGTTTAATTCAAATCCCAGCTCTCCACAATAAATGGATATTATTTTGTATTTAAATTTTTAATATATCCAATACGTTGTGCAAATCTATGTAAAATATTTCTTTGTAAGTAAACTTGGCAAAGTTGCAATATACATGAATATTAAATATATTCTTAAAATTTTTTGATCCTTCCTTTACATACACAATTTTCTGCAAGGAAGAGACCAGAGAAAACACCAATTTTACGTTAGTCTTACAGAGAAGCGACCAAAAATTCTTTATTAAGATCATTTATTTTTTTCTTTTTATCTGAAGATTTTTTTAAAAGTATCAGATTATCAATAAGCATAGAGTAAGATATAACATTTTCCTACATTTGTATTATATGTTTATAGTACTTGTGAGTTTGATTCTTAGGGAAAGCATGAATACCCAGGGATTATTAATGAAAGCTATTGACAGATGGGAAAGGAAAGGGTCATGAAAGACCCATTTAGGTATTTAAGACCTTCAGTTCAACTCCTCTGAGGTAGTGATTTATTTATGTGCTTTTTCTCTAGTCTGCGTCCCTGAATTATAATGCTTTCCTGACTGCCTAGATGTATCTCATTTTTGATCTTGCCAAAACAATCTCGATTCTGCTTTCTTATGTTCCTACTTCTTGTTTTTGTTTTCTGATTGCATTTTCAAAAAGCTCTAATTGACACATCCTCTCTGTATGTCTGTATAAATGTAAACAATTACCAATGTACATATTTGCAATGTGCCCTGCGATCATTTGATACCTGTGCACAATGTGTAATGATCAAATCAGGGCAATTAGCAATTTTATCTCCTCAAACATGTGTCATTTCTATGTTGAAAACCTTCAGACTATTCTTTTCTCGCTATTTTGATATACATAATAAATTATTAGAGACTAAACTGACAGTACTGTACTAGAGAACACTCATTATTCCTGCAGAACTCTATTTGGGCACGTGTTATCTCATCGTTCTCTATCCTCCTTTCCCCAGGCTCTTCCTCTAGTGATACCTATTGCCATCTCTGAGACAACAGCAATTCTAGGTTCCACAAGTGAGTGAGAGCATGTGATATTTATGTTTCTATGCCTGGCTTATTACATTTTTAAAGGATCAAATATTTCCTGTTTGCAACAAATCCTAACTTTCAGACCCACAATTATGGCTGCTTCTTTTTTCAAAGAATCAGGCTTCTTATGTTCTTTTTGGAAGCTGCAATTTAACTTTTCCACTAAACTAGTTCAGTAGCAAGGTCTTTTAACATTACTGTTTTATAAACACGGATGAGAAAATAATAAATCATATTTGAGAAACAGAAAACTTGTTGATGAAACTAAATGTTTTTTCTTAACTGCAGCTGAAGATGTTGCTTCACTATTCAGAATTAACATCTTTCTTAAAATGGATAAGCCTGTTTGAGAAGAGACGAAAATATTAGTGCCGTTATAAATTTTTTCTGTTCTGAAGGCCTTTGAAATTAATGATTATGGCATTTAAAGGCAGTTATCATGTATCAGAAGATAGCATTTGCTTGTGCAAGTAAAATGCTACATGTATTCCTGGAGATCTGAAATTTTGAAAATGTTAAAAGCATAATAAAAGGAATATTGAACTCAGGAATTCTCTGCTTATAAATACTAATCATTGGACAATTTTACAAATAAGACTTCAAAATCAATTAGAAAGTAATTAGGACATATTCTCTTTTGCAAACACAAAAGCACTAGAAATTCAGTGATAAAACCTGATTGAACATTTTGGATCATTAGTTTTCTGCAAGCAAACGCTGAGATTTCGGTTTGCTTGAACTTAGTTTAAAAGGCATTTATTTGGGAAAATACCGATTCATCTCTGGATTAAATTTGTTGCTAGATTTTAAAGTACTTTACATATAAAACACAGTATAATTATTGCAGTGCTTAAAAAAAGCTGCATGAATTTAGAAAGTACACCTGAAGAGCAAAAATTGAATGTTCTGGCTTTTAATATGTGGCTAAATGCAGTAATATACAATTGTGCATAGAAATAGGAACAGGGCTGATCCTGGTGGTTGGAAACTGTCTAACTTGTATCAATAAACAGACATATGTTCCACTAAATTATAACCCAGCCATTGTTTTTCTCTTACTCATTAATAACATTACAGGGAAAGAACAGAGCTATTAAAAGATAAAGAGTGAATGTGATATAAAGAATTGTAAAATTTCAGTGCAATACATATGTGCAATTCATCCATATGCGTTTATACATCCAAATTCTGTATGTTTATGTATCATTCATGCCTGTAAACCTGTTTTGAAATGTGCATTCATGCTAAATATATCCAAATACAAAATAAATTGACAAGATATATAAAGAATTTTTGAATTATATATCTTATAAATATGATGAATATAAACATTTTACCTCATTTTAATTTTAGTAATGTATAAGGTAATGGGGACTGGAGTGCTGTTCAATGGTACAGCACTTGCCTTGAAGGTGTGAGGACCCAACACCACAAAATGAAAAGATAAAAATAGAAATAAATGTAAAAATAAAAAATAAAAATAAAAAATAAAAATTAAAAAATAAAAAAGAGTATTGGAAGAGAAAAATTCAAAGAATTAAATTTACTTGTTTTATCTTTAATATTTAGATAGTGATATAAAATAAAAATGGTGATATTTAAAATTTTATGTATAGCAGATATCCCCTGCTAATTAAAACAATATTATAAATAATTAGGATCAGTTAAATAAACCTTTGTAAAAATATCATACACACAAACACCACCCCACACACAAACACAAATATGCAACCTGACCACTTTTCATTCAGATTTACCATGGAAGAAACCTTGTGACTATTCTTTTTTAGACCTGTTTAAAGTATGCCTAATTTTTATCCGACCAGATATAAGCTAATTAATTGTAAATATTTTTGTCTAGTACCACTGAAATGAATCCATGTCTTACTAATCAAGCATTTCCAACTTATGACCCAAATCATTCCAAAATGTTGGTTCAAATATCTAATTGCTCACATGGATGCAATTCATCTGAGTCATTAGATGATGAATTCCGTAAAACAACAGATATATTCAATATACATAGTGGCATAGGAACAATCTGCTTCATTCACTTTGTAATTACCATCTGTTTGCAGTGATGTGGTAGGATCTGCCACTTTCATATAAATGACACCTAGGGGATGCTTATAATTAGCAATACTGTAAGTGGTAGATCATTATTAGTGACATACTGCACATAACTAGGTTAGCTCTAAAATGATGAAAATTTTGTTATTGAAGAAAATAAATATTCCAGTTGGAAATTAGGCTTGATATTAATCACTTGAAAACTTTTTCCTCTTTAAATCTTGTCAACTCTTGTTTGCATTTGTAATGAACCTATGAGTATTCAGTAACAATATATCATGCCTTAAATATTGTGTCATTCATTCATTGAACATTTGTGAATTCAGTAGGTGTCTCACCTTGTGTTATGCCCTGAAGATCGAAAAATGAAAATATTAACCCCTTACTGTTAAGGAGATAGTTTTTTGCAGAGTGCACATATAAATGAAGCTATTTATAGAATAGTTAAGAAATACAAAAGGATTTTTTTCTCAATAAATTTGTAGTCAAAGACATCTTTCTAAAAATTCCTAATGTGATTAATTTTATGTATAACTAAGCTATAACATCAAGCTATCTGGTCAAACACTAGTGCAGATGATGCTGTGAAAGCATTTTTTAAATGAGATTAATAGTTAAATCATTAGAGTACAAAATATATTTAATTTTATATAATCTATATATATATAAAAAGAAGAAAACAATACATTCTGTTAGAATCTGCTTATTTATAGATATGAGTGGGTAATAGATACCCTTTGGTTTTATATAAATGCAAATATTTATCTTCCAGAAAACCCAACTGATATAATTATGATAGTGAGAATTTGGATGCTGCTGTAACAAATGCTAAAATTTGTGGAAATGTCTTTGAGATTGAATAATAGTCGGGACTTGAAGAGTTGGATACACTTGATAGGAAAAATGTGTATATTGATTTACAGAGACTATTGAAATACAGGTATTTAAAAAATACTGATGAGGCTCAGAAACATGTAAGAAGAGATGTAGAGGAACCTCCATTGTCTACATATATCCTTGTGCCCACATATTGCTAGAAGTATGAGCATCAGAGTTGTTTTTAGCAAGGTGTATGAAAATGAGAAAAGTGCCATTGGAGATTAGAAGAAAGACGATCCATGTCACATAATGGCAGAAAACTCATTGAAAAGTACTACTCAGAAAAGATTTGTTGAAATCCTTACCCTTGGTTCATCAGAACATAATCTTATTCGGTATTATGGTCTTTGATGATGCGATTAGTTACATGAAGGTGAGGTCATTCTGAATCAGGGTGGCTCCGTAATCCCACACATCTGCTGTTCTTATAAAGTGGTCATGTGAAGACTGAAGCCACACAGGGAGAACTCCATATGCTGATGAAGGCAGAGACTGAAGCAATGAAGCTATAAACCAAGGATTAAAACAAACCAGCAGAAACAGGAAAGAGGTGTGCAAAGATGCCAGCTCAGATGCATAGGGAACATGGCTCTATTGACACCCTAACTCAGACTTTCAGTCTCAAGAACTATAAAAAAATAAATTTCTATTATTTTAAGTCACCCAGTTTGTTATACATAATTATGACTACCTTAGAAACTAATGCAATTCTAATTCCATGGATCATTTAAATATACATACATAATAAAAAGTGAGAAGGTAGAGTTATGGATTGCAGAAGTTGTTATAGGTCCTTTATCACCAAAAGTAAGAATAGAAACTTTCCTTAGCTAAGACAATTTTAGACCCAACAGAGTGATCACAGATTCTAAATTCTTATCAACATTAATTATAGAAACAGTTTATAAAATGTGATTAAATAAAGTTAAATTTTGAGGCTGTTATTGGGACAAAGGTACTGATTTGGAATCTGAGGGAACTTCAGGAAATGAAAACAAAATAGTGCTAATAATTTTAATAAATAATGAACTATAAGAGAGTGTGTTTAGGTGACAAATATTATAGTCTACACAATACAGTACAGTAACCACAGAAAAGGTTATGTTTCATGTAATTCTATCTAAAAGATCGAAGTGTGAAGAGAAGATCTAAAATTTTAGTGTCTTACTTGTTTGGACTTTAAAAATTTACTACAATTATGCTTATGATATAGCAGTGGAGATGATTTGTAACTGGTACAAAGCCAAAATTTTCATAACAAACATTCTTTAGACTCATAGTTCTTTTCTTTTTTTGGTGGAGGGTGGTACCATGGATTGAACTACTCAAGGGCACTTGACCCCTGAGCCACATCCTTAGCCTTATTTTGTATTTTTTTTCTTAAATTTTTACAGATTTCATTTTGATTCATTGTACACAGTGGGGTACAACTTTTCATTTCTATGGTTGTGCAGGATGTAGATTCATACCATTCATGTAATCATGCATGTACATAGGGTAATTAGGTCTATCTCATTTCACCATTTTTCATACCCCTACTCCCTCCCCATCTCATTTCTCTCTACGTAATCTAAAGTTCCTCCATTCTTCTCTCACCCACCAGCCCCCCAGCCCTATTCTATATCATCATGCACTTATTAGGGAAAACATCCAGCCTTTGCATTTTTGGGGATTGGATTGTTTCACTTAGCATGATATTCTCCAATTCCATCCATTTATCTGAAAATACCGTAACATTATTCTTCTTTATGGCTGAATAATATTTCATTGTGTATGTATACCACAATTTCTTTATCCATTCATCTGTTGAAGGGCATCTAGGTTGGTTCCACAGTCTAGCTATTGTGAATTTGGCTGCTATAAACATTGATGTGGCTGTGTTACTGTATTATGCTAATTATAAGTCCTTTGGGTATCAATCAAGGAGTGGGATAACTAGGTCGAAATGTGGGTCCATTCTAAGTTTTCTGAGGAAAGACTACACTGCTTTCAAGAATGGCTATGCCAATTTGCAACTCCACCAGCAATGTATGAGTGTGCCTTTTTCTCTACAGCCATGCCAGCATCTATAATTGTTTGTGTTCTTGATAATAGTCATTCTAATTGGAGTAAGATGAAACCTTAGAGTTGTTCTTTTTTTTTTTTTTTTTTTTTTTAAATTTTTTTGGTTTGGTGCTGGTGATTGAACTCAGGGCCTTGTGCATGCAAGGTAGAGTTGTTTTAATTTGCATTTCTCTAATTACTGCAGACGTTGAACACTTTTTCATATATTTATTAATCACCTGTACATCTTCTGTAAAGTGTCTGTCCAGTTTCTAGGCCCATTTATTGACTGGGTTCTTTGCATTTTTGGTGTTAAGTTTTTTAAGTTCTTTATAAATTTTGGAGATTAGTGCTCTGTCTGAAGTGTGTGTTGAAAAGCTTTTCTCTCATTCTGTAGGCTCTCTTTTCACATTATTGATTGTATCCTTTGCTGAGAAAAAGCTTTTTGGTTTGAATCCACCCATTTATTGATTCTTGATTTGATTTCTTATGCTTTGGAAGTCTTGTTAAGGAAGTCTGATCCTAAGCCAACATGAAGAAGATTCAGGCCTACTTTGTCTACTATTTGGTGCAGGGTCTATTTTGTGTTTTATTTAGAGACAAGGTCTCACTGAGTTGATTAGCACCTCACTTTTGCTGAGGCTGGCTTTGAACTCGCAGTCTCCATGCCTCAGCCTCCCAAGCTGCTGGTATTGCAGGTGTGTGCCACCACCCTGAGCTGCTCATAATTCTTTTGATTACTTTAAAACTTGAAATGTGTAGTTTTCTTAACAATTTTTTCCCTACCGCTTCAGATTTTATCTTGTTGAATTTACTCCTCTCTTCCAAAGTCCCAAATTAAATCACTCTGTGACCAGGATAAGTAATGTTTTCTGAATAATGAGACTAAACATCAGGCAATTTACACACAAAGTCTCTGGTTAGTTATTATGCAATTAAACTAGGTTTAGCCATTCATTTCATACATCAGAGAAAGAATTTCAGTGTGGCAAAAGGTGAATGGGAATAAAAAGAATAGCATTCTGCCTTTTTAATATACAAGCAGATCAGGGAGGATCAGCAATTTTTCTGTAAAGAATAGAAAATGGTGTTTGCAGGACACATTGGCTCAGAGACTTTAGTTTGTTGACCCCTGTCTCAGTCTCAGATTCTATTTGTATCTCTGTGTGAATTAAAATTATGCTATAATTTCCATAAGTGCAAATCCCATTATAAAGATTAAATTGTACATGATACTCATTTTCAAACATTTATTTAGTGCCTATAAGATAAAGAATATTACATTACTTAAAATATTTTGCATATATTGTTTTATATTGTTGCATAATAAAATTTACTCAAACTCAGAGACTTAGAAGAACTAAGATGATTGTATCTCACAATGTTGTATGTCACTAAATGGATTGGAGCTGAAATTTTGGCTCAACTGTGTAGTATTTCAGCTTCATTCGGCATTGACAGGGAAACCTGATATTTGGCTGAAAGATGAACTTTCTTAAGAGTGCTCCTGATGGCTTCATTCACGAATATGGAGCTTTGTGTCTAGACTTGTAAGGACCCTTCGCCATATAGTACTGAGTTTCTCAGTGAAGTCTCCCAGATGAATAGCTAAGATTCTTACATGGCAACTGAAGACCCCACATAAGAGCAATACAGAAACTGGCAATTTTCCATGAAGTCAGAAACCCTAATAGCATCACTTGTTTTCATATTCAACTAGAAAAAGCAGTCACAGTCCAGCAAGGTTGAAGAGGATGGGGAGTGGAGACATCTCGATGAGACAAATGTTGAAGAATATGTGATCATTTTTATTAGCTATCTAGCTTGCCAAATAGTAACAAACACTCTGCATGGCTCATCCCCTCCCATGACCTTCAAAGTCAGCTGAGTTTATTACCTCCCCTATTTCAAGAAGTTATATTTAAATAAAGTCCAAGAATGAATGAGGTACCATCAGTATGGTCATTCATGTGGCTTCTTTCAATCTAAAAATCTGTGAACGAAGAAAACACAATATATAACTCTTAAACATATAGTATGCAGTATTGTGTCAGTCACAGGGTAATTGTAATAGACCCTTCCATTAACATGGAGAGGGTCTGGACAATGTTAGGCAAATAGCAGTCATTGATCCATTGCAATACTGATATCCCCTTGGATGTGTGCTGTCAATTCCTTGATTAGGTTTTATTACACTTCCAGGAAAGAATCCCTGTAGATCTTGCTTGACTCTGCTCTGTGGATCTTGTTTTTTCTTTATAAGCCATCCTGTATTGTTTTCTACAAAGAGTAGTCTGGGTTTACAGGTCAGCATATTTGTGTTGGTTCTTTTTTCACAGTAGTCTGGGTCAAGCCCAAACATTTCTCTGTCATATTGTACTAACTCTATGCCCTTTAGTTCAATATGTGTAAAATTTTATGAACCCCTGTATTAACTATAGTTTACTTCTTTAGTCAAAAAACATACCTGCAATATTATCTGAAACAAAATTTCTTTTTCAGAGTGCTTTGTGAGAAAAAAATATTAATCTTAACTTTATCTATTTCATACCATTAAGACTCTAGTAGAGAGGCTCCAAGAAACAGACTTTATTTTTTCCACATTTTTATTTTTTTTTAATAGTTGTACATAATGATAAAATTTGTTTTTCCATACTCTTGCATGCACACAATAGAGCAATATAATTTGGTAAATATCACTCCCCAGCACTTCTCTCTTCCCTCCTGACCTCTCACCACTTTGTTCCTTACCTTTATTGATCTCCCTACAGTTTTCATGAGAGTCCCCCACCTTTCTTCTTCCTTTTCCCTCTCTAGCTTCTGCATATGAGAAAAAATTATTTGACCCTTGACCTCCTGAGTTTGACTTATTTTACTTAACATAATGATCTCAAGTTCTATCCATTTTCCTGAAAATGACATAATTTAATTTTTCTTTATGACTAAATAAAACTCCATTGTATATATATACCCACTTTCTTTATCAGTTCATCTGCTGGGATGGACACTAGTCTGGTTCCATAATTTGGCTATTGTGTTTTGCTGATATAAATATGGGTGCACATGTACCCCTATGGTAGGATAGCCTCAATTCTTCAGGATAAATAACAAGGAGTAGTATAGCTGGATCATATGGTGCTGCCATTCCTAGATTTTTGAGTAACCTTGATACTATAATAATTTACAATCCTACCAACAGGGTGGAAGTGTTTTTCTCCACATCCCTCCAGCATGTAATATTATGTGCATTCTTGATAACTTCATTCTGACTGTTGTGAGATGAAATTTCAATGTAGTTTTGATTTGCCTTTCCCTAATTGCTAATGATGTTGAATATTTTTCATATATTTGTTGGCAATTTCTACTTCTTCTCTTGAGAAGTGTCTGTTCAATTCACTTGTCCAATTATTAATTGGTTTATTTGATTTTTTTGATGTAATTATTTTGTGTTCTCTATATATTCTAGATATTAATTTTCTGACAAAAGAGTAGGCAGCAAAGATTTTCTCATATTCGGTAGGTTCTGTTCACATTCCTAATTGTTTCCTTTGCTGTGCAGAAGCTCTTACATTTTATGCCATCCAATTTATTAATATTTGTCATTATTTTGAGTTTAAGGAATCCTATTTAAAAAGTTGATGCTTGTGTTTATGCTGGAGTGTTCACCCTATGTTTTCTTCTAGGAGTTGCTTGGTTTCTAGTTTAATTCCTAGGTGGCTTTTGATCCATTTTGAGTTGATTTTTGTGAGGGTGAGAGATAAGGGTCTAGTTTCATTTTTCTACATATGGATAACCACTTTTCCCAGAATCATTTGTTAAAAAGGTTATCTTTTCTCCAATTGTTTTAGTCAGCTTTTTTGGTGCCATGACTAAAAAATCTGACCAGAATAATTTTAAAAGAGTAAAAGTGTATTTAGGAGCTCATGGTTTCAGAGGTCTTAGTCCATAGAAGGCTGACTCCATTCCTTGGGACTCAAGGTTAGGCAGAACATCATGGCAGAAGAGAGTGTTATAGAGGAGCAGCTCATGTGGCGATCAGGAAGCAGAAAGAGAGGTCTCCACGTTCCAGATACAAATATATACCACTAAAGTCACACCCCAATCCCCACCTCTTCCACACCCTACTCCTTCACTTACCACTCAGTTAATCCCAAGCAGGGGGTTAATTCACTGATAGAGATAAGACTCCTATAACCCTATCATTTTTCCTCTGAACCTTCTTGCACTGTCTCAGATGTGAGCTTTCAGGGGACATCTCATATCTAAACCAAAACACCAATGTATGTTTTTGGTGTCTTTGTCAAGGATCATATCACTATAACTGTCTGGGTTTGTCTCTGTGTCTTCTCTTCTGAACCATTGGTTTATTTGTTAGTTTCTGTGCCAGTACCATGCAGTTTTTGTTTCTATAGCTCTGTAGTATGATTTGAAGTCAGCCATCCTGATGCCTCCAGTATTGCTTTTGTGGCTTGGAATTGCTTTTGCTATTCTGGGTCTTTTATCTTCCAGAAGAATTATTAGGACTGCTATTTCTACTTCTCTGAAGAATGTCTTTGGTATTTTGATGGAGATTTCATTGAATCTGCTTTTTTCTTTTAGTAGTATAACCATTTTAAGAATATAAATTCTGTCTATTCATGAAAATGGGACATCTTTTCATCTTCTGAGGTCTTCTTCGATGTCTTTCTTCTATGTTCTATAGTTTTCATTCTCTCACCACCTTGGTAAGATGTATTCCTAGATATTTTGTGTTTTTAGGCAATTGTGATTTCCTGATTTCTTTCTCAGCAGATTAATTGTTGGTATAAAGGAAAGTCATTCATTTTTTATGCTATTGGTTTTATAGTCTGTTACTTTAGCAAATTTGTTTATTCTCTGCAGTTGTCTTTTCACAGAGTTTTGTTAATATTCTAGGTATAAGATCATATCATCTGCAATCAGCAATAATTTTACTTTTTCCTTTTCTGTTCTTCATCCCTTTTATTTTCTTCTCTTTGTCCCAGATTTTTGAGGAAATGCTTTCAGTTTTTCCCTATTTACTGAGGTTGCCTTTGGGTTTTCCATTTGTAGATTTTATTATGTTGAGTTAAGTTCCTTCTGTTCCTAGTTACATCAGTGTTTTTATGATGAATGGGTGCTAAATTTTGTCAAAGGCTTTCTCTGCATTTAATGAGATGACTAAATAATTTTTTTGTTTAATTCTACTTATGTGATGAATTACATTTATTGATTTGCATATTCTTCCATGTCTGGAATGAAACCAAATACTTCACGGAGTACAATTTTCTTAATAAGTTATTGAACAAAATTTGCTAATATTTTACTAAATATTCCTGTAACTAAGTTAATCAGGGATATTGATATATAGTTTTCTTTCCTCTGTTTGTCCTTATTTGGTTTTGGTATAAGTGTGATACGGGCTTCGTAGAATGAATTTGGAAGTGTTCCATCCTTTTGTATTTCATGGCATAATTTGAAGAGTGTTGGCATTAGTTCTTTTTTAAAGGTGGTAGAATTTAACTGAGAATCCATCTGATCTTGGATTTTTCTTCTTGGAAGGCTTTTTATTACTGCTTTGGTCCCATTAAAAGCTTGAATTATTATTATTGTTCCTGAAGAGATTATCCATTCCATTAGCCTCCATCTCCCAACCCTTCTCAATTTGAATGATTCTTAAATTTAATCTCCTAATATTGTCCCAGAATTCTCATATGTATGATCATGGTTATTGTTTTCTTTTCTTTAATGCTATCTGAATGTTCAAAGATGCCCACTTCGTCTTCCAGCTCTGAGATTCTGTCTTCAGCATAGTCTATTCTGTTGGAGAAACTTTCTACTGGAAATTTTATTTGATTTATTGTGTTACTCATTTCCAAGATTTCTGCTTAGTTATTTTTCAATATTTCTACCTCCTTAATGAATTTCTTATTCATATCCTGCACTGACTTTCTTAATTCATGAAGTTGTTTTCTATTTTTTCTTGGAATTAATTGATCTTTTTTATGATTCTCCTGAATTCTTTATCAGATATTTCATCTACTTTAAGACCTTTTGGATCAGTTGCTTTGGAATTATGAACATGAGGAGGTGTCATGTTGCCTTTTTTTATATTTTGTGTTCCTATGTTGGATTTTCTACATATTTGGGGAGGTATTTCTCTTACAGTAATATGTGTGGGTTGTTTTATGGCACAGTTTTCAGTTGTCAAAATGTCCTAGAGTGATCTAGATTGATAGCCCTTCATTGGTGTGGCATTCATCACCTTGGTGTTAATTCTGTCTGATTTTGCTATAGCAATGGATGTCTGTAGGTGAGACCTGGGTGCTCACTCCTAGTTGTTTCTATATGGGGCATGGTTGTGAATTTGGGTTTTTGTCTCTTCTAACCTTTGTATTAATGTATAGCTGAAGCTTGGATGACATTAATTTATGTGTGGAGGAAGGGATGCTTTGTTTTGGTTGAGTTGAGTTCAGCAGTAGAATTTCTATCCTGTGAAATTGTGTCCCTATAGGTTCACAGCTCTCACAGAATAGGGGGAAACAAACAATAACAATACTTGATGCAAACAATGTACAACATTAAAATAAATACCTGGTTCCTACTAAGACATGTACAATGTTAATTGCTACAAAAGAAATGGTGGGGTCAGCAACTGCCAACAGCAAAATAGGTGACCATAAACTAGATTTGGTCTCAAAACAAAACACAAGTGTCAACTATGTCATCTGCAGCAGTAATAGTTCCAACAGAATTAATAATGACCATAGAAGTTATATAAATCAATTATTTCCAAAAGATGGTGAAATACAGTTAGGGGAAAAGAAAATGTTATAGAAAGATAGAAAACAGCTAAAAGTTTCTAAAACTGAACAGAGATAATGTAGTAAGTGATGACTATAGGAAGAAGAAAAAAGTAGCAGAAACAAAGTAACAGGAGAAAGAGAAAATAATAGAATTTGACTGTTAACTGGAGAAGAAAAGAGAGAAAGACAATAAAGAGAAACAAATGAAAACAATGCAAAATGAAACCAAAAGATACAAACCAAAAGTCCTACCCATCAAAAGATAGACAAGGAAAAATAACTACATTGAAAAATGCTAAAAATAAGAAAGAAAGAAATATGTATAATGTATATGTCCAAAAACCAATCAGCAAAGCAAGAACTCCCATACACACACAAAAAAAGGAAGAAAGAAAAAAATATTCTTAATGAAAAGTGAAGGAATCATTTCCACTGAGGTAGTCAAAATAGTCACCAAGAATGGTTGGTCACTGTCCATGCTCAGCTGTCTTTCCATTTCTTCTTGAGCTGTGTACTGAGAGTGAAAGCAAGGACTAGGGTTTGTTAACCCCTTCCTCTTTGTGTATTTGTCTCTGAGCTTCCACCTGGAGTGGCCTAAGAATGAAACTGGTTGAAATAAGTCTTAGCTTACATTCTCATCAGTGAAGTGGGATGGAATTGCAAAGTTAGAGTTCGTTTGCACAGACCTGGTCGGTGCATTCCCATATGGGTGCTGCTGCAGAGCTCTATGAGGGGGATTCTGATGGCTGGGGCTTAGGTCTAATCAGGCTGCAGGGGTTTTTGTTGGGTGTTATCTGCTCTGTAGAGAAATCAACATACCTGTGATACCAGTCCACTGGAGATCAGGAGCAGGTCCTTATTCCCCAGTGTTGAAGAGTAAACACCTGAGAAGCACCAAGGCAAGTATAGAAAGCAAGTTTTATTTAAGGAAGGGATAGAGACACACTTATCTGAAGAAGTTTGTGTGGTCCCCAGAGGTGGGTGTCTGTGGGAGGGGTGATCTTATATCTCTTATAGATCCCAGAACCACCCCCCTTTTATTTACAGTCGTCTCTCTCTTCTCAGTGAAAATGTCTGAGAGCACAAAGGAGCAGAAGCATGGAGGTTAATCATTAGTGCCATGGTACAGGGGAGAATAATCACAGAGTTAACCATTAGTAACCCATTGTCCTTCATTTGATAACCGCTCCTCATCCTCTCAAGCCTGATCATTCATTACCTATACTGACTGCCTGATCTTTGGCCCTATCTCAGTTTGCTGAGAAATGTGACATATTCTGTTCACTTAGGCCAGGCAGGGCTGCAGGAGCATTGCTTTTTTAGCAAAGAAAGCATGTGTGGTGGGGGGCGCAGTTCAGCACAGTGAACTCATTTAATAGAATTATTCTCTTAACCTCAAATTCCCAACATTCTCATCTATCTGTCCCCTAACACCCACAGGGGTTGGCAGCTCTTGATCTCTCAGGAGTCTGAATCTCAAGATCCTCACCAAGATTCTACTCATGGGGCAGGGGAACCAATCCTTCACACATTCTGCTGCCCATGAGCACAGCCTTCCAAGTCTTAGTTCCTGAGCGTGTTCACACCTGCCTATTCAGATTCCCAATCTGCTTCAGTTTGTCAAATGATCTGCAGACTCAAAGGAGAAGCAAGTTGGTCTCCCCTTCATTTTTCTGACTTGAATTCCACTGAGTACAATCATCTTTGGGCTTGTTTCACACATGTTCTTCTAGATACACCCCAAATCACATGTTAGGTACTTGCTGGGACAGTATGGCAATGTTTGCTGTGATTCCCTTGCTTCCCAGAAGTAGCCGCAGCATAACTGTCTCTAGATGGCTCCCACCTCAGCTCTCCATGACCGGTTGAGAATCAGAGAACACTTTTTAAGCACCAGGGAACAGTATAGCTTCTGGATCAGCTAAGTTTGAGTTGCTTTTCTGATGTTAAATTTTTCCATACCAAATACATACATTGTGTTTCTCTATGTCCCCCTCCCACCCCCGCACTGAACCAGCATCACTATTGCTGCCACTTCTATAACTGAGCTGACTCTAGTATACTCTTCTTTGTTTAATGTACCCACATTTCTGAGTCTCTTAGACACTCTTACTATATAGTATTATAGTTTAGTAAAATCTCTCTTTCACCCATCTCACTAAGAAGCAGTACCCTGATTGCTTGAATCCCAAGACATGAAGCAACTAGGAATTATAGCCTTTTTCTACTCTGCCATCTTGAATAACTCCGTTGGAAGCAGATTTCAATATTCTTAGGAAAAGAGACAAGCAAATGTCTCTATTTCTGGACTTACAAGACAGGACTAATTCCGTGTGTGCCTCTGGAAGCCGCGTAAGGTGCACCTCTCCAATTTTTTTCATGCAGAAGTCATGTAGCTAATAACTCTTAAGCAAGTAAGCAAGATGAAATTTTCTTCTCTGGTGATTGAGAAGGGTAAGTAATAACCACAGAGAAGAATGAATAGTGAATATTGATACAGTATTATCAATTTCAAAATATACCTTAAAAATTTTCCATTATGTAAAATTTTAGGCTTTTTATGTGTACAGTAAATGGTGTATATTTTGATACAATTGTTTGGCCTTTCCAATAATAAGGAATGTATAGATGCTACCAGATTAAATTTTGAACTCTGACAGTAATTTTTATTTAAAGTTTTATCTTACCTGATTTTATAAGATCACTGAAAATGCCTCCTTATACACATTTTCATATACTGTAATATAGCTTTTTATCAGATATTGTATTATCACACATGTGGTTACTTTAGTATAGGTTGTGATATACTTAGTTATTTTCTTCCAGTTGCAAAAGGAAGTTATAATTTGCTAAGTAATATATTATAAGCAGAGTAATTTATGTTACCCTGGGTTCCTGTGTATAAAAAAACTAACTTTCAAAATTTTTATTAGATAGGTATTGATATTATCACTTTCATAAACAAACTGAGCATTTAGTGAGGTTAAGGAATTACTCAAGGTCATTAACTTCCTGTTATTGAAAATGAAGTTTTTCTTAAATAAACTATTAACTCATTATGTTTTAATTATGAAAGATTGGTTTTAAATCACATTGAATTTAAGTGTTGAAATATAGATTTATTCTCACATTTTCTATTTCTAAGCTAAAATCCTATGCATCACACCATGTGCAATGTGTAGTTTTTGCATTTTCAGCTGTGTGAATAGCTATGTAAGTAGAAATGAGTTTCAGAGGATAGCAATGTCAGCAATAGTAGCCAACTGTGCAAAAAATGACAGATAATGACTCAAAAGAGATGGCAATTTGCAGGATACCAGTTAGAGGATATTGGTTCTCTCCTGCTGAATATGAGCTCTATTCTAAGATGCTCATAGAGAAGAACTGCAGTTTATTAAGAACTCACCATGGCCCAGATACTGTGCTAAGTGTTTCATGTACACTGAAGGATAGAATTTCTTCATTCATATCTTAGGGGATATATATCCTTTAACCTGAAGAAATACCTATTTTTTTACACCCGAATCAAACAAATTATTTCTGTGATGAGTTCATGAGTCAGTTTTTTTGAAAACCCATATTTTGCTTTCTTCACATGAAAATAGCAGGAAAATATATAGGAGAATTAAAATTACATTTTATTGCATATTTCCATTAGTCCAATAGAAGGAGACATAGAAGTCAGCCGTTCAATTTTTGTATATTTCATGATATTTTATATCAATATTTCTGATATGGTCTATTTTGTTTATTATTGGGGATGGTGAAGAAAAATATATAGAAATATTCTGTTAGTATACTAGTTCATTATAGAATTATAAATCAAGATATAGTTGAAATGGAAGAAAACGTGTAATAAAAATAGACTAAAGCAATTAGCTGGAAGGAGAAAATAAAAGCCTAAATGCTTTGTACAGCTAAAATGTGGTTCATGAAATATTTTCAATGTTAAAGTGTCAACTTAGCCGTGCTTGCTACAGGCACTGTTTTAAATGGGAACGTTTTGTCCACACACTACCTATGGGGGCACTTGAACTCTACATGTTTCATATAACAATAGAGCTGTACTAGAAGTTTTTCTAAGACCATATTTAGCAAAATATTGCACTCAAAAAATAAACAGAATATTCTATTGTGTCTTACAAACCAAGAAAGTTTCTTATCTTTAATGCTTCAGATGACTAGCTCTCTAGATATTCAACTTGAAATTCATGCTTTTAAAACTTTGATGAAACTAGAGTCTCATGTAGGATACATCAGGCAGAAAAATGGTTTCTTGAACAAAATACTAACTAAATAAAAAGATATTAAGATAATTTAGGATGACAGTGTGACCTGAATTTTAGTCAAAAAACAATCGGTATAATAATAGTTGGAAGTAAGGAAACTGAGTTATAACAAGGTATTACAAGATCTTGAGGAGACTTGGAAGTGCTGACATCTGTATTGTTATATGTTTTATTTAAAGTTCACCTTTATCCCACTCAAGAGAATCAACTCACACTCCTGAATGAATAATGGGGAATAGCTGGAGGTGAAAAGACAAAGATGTCCTATTCTTTCTGACAGCCCCATCAACTTTAAAAGCTTCAATCAGATGGTTATTTTTAAATTGATGATGGATGATTTTCAAAATTTGTCCTGACCTTGAGTTGAACTTTGAAATGTCATTAATACATGCAAAAGGATAATTTTCCTAATTTAGGATGAAAATCTAAAAGAAAATGCCCAACAGAAGCAACACTTAGCAAAAACTTATTTATTCTAAGCTTAAATTCTAAGATATCATATTTGGCATTTATGATGCTACATTATTTTTGTTTGCTTGTGAATTAAGTTAAACAAATAGACTGATGGATATTGTACATTATAACAAAATCAGGTCCCCAATGATTGAGTTTAACTCTTTCAAACAAATCTGTTCAGGTGTCAACTGACACTCTTCATTCTGCCTTGTGGTAATAGGGTCTTGGTAAAATGGTGTAAGAAAACATTGACAACCTGGTTTCTGCTATTTCTTTTAGTAATAAGGTTCTTAGCTTCTGACTTATGAGCTAATGTATACGCTAGCTTTCATGAAATTATGGCACGATAATTTATAATTTTGCAAATAGGGTAGAATCTTACATAGTTCACAGTTTTTGATGTTTACTAGATTTTACTTATGTGTACATATTTTTATCTAGTTTAATAGATTATATGTCCTCTAAGAATAATATAAATTTCTTAGTCATTTTTATCACTGATAGGGGATATACCAGTGATAAAAAAAATGCAGCATAGTGCATTTTTCCTATTCTTGATGAATAAAAGATCCAAACACAACTCATTGTATTATGATTTTATTTTACAAAGTTGCTACTTGAAAATAGCTCATGATAACTTTTAAAGGAGAATAAGAATATGTGGGATAAAATTTGGAAGGTCAAACTTCAGTTTTAGCTTGTGAATCATTACCATTTTGGAAGGTACTAAGAAATGCTAATCATGAGAGAGCTTTTAAGCACACTGGGCCTGGGATTCAAGAAGCTTTGAAAAGGATGATTTTCTAGGCTTTGCTAGGGTCCCCAAAATATTCATAGTCCCTTAGCATCTCACATTACATCATTAGTAATGGTTTTCGAATTTTAATTCAGTTCAAATTAATAGAAGTTCACATGTCCAAAGTCTTATATAAATATGTAAATGGAAAGGAATGTCTTGATTGACAAGAGTCAATGTACCTGAGAAAATAAAGAACACTCTCAAAAAGGTAATCATTCATGCAAAGAAGATTGTTCATTAATCTCAAAAAGTAATAACAGTGTTGTGAAATTTAAAGGTTGTGGCCTCAAATACTACTGGTCAAGTACTTCATATAGGTAATACAAGAGTTTCTATGTTATAGTGCTGACAAAGAGCAGAGGACCACCACTTATTGTGAATTAGCATACACACATCAGAGAAAACATTAGGCCTTTAGTTTTATGGGATTGGCTTATTTCACTTAGTATGGTGTTCTCCAGCTCCATTCATTTACCTGCAAATGCCATAATTTCATTCTTCTTTAAAGTTGAGTAATATTGCATTGTATATATATATATACATATATATATACACATATATACACACATATTGTATATATACATATATATGTATATATAATATATATATATATCACAGTTTATCCATTCATTTGTTGAAGGGCATCTAGTTTGATTCCATAGTTTTGTTATTGTGAAGTGAGATGCTATAAAATTTAATGTGGCTGCCTCACTCTAGTATATGTAAAGAATACAACACGATAAAGAAAACATACAACTATGCTACTGGTTCATGTATTTATAATACTATATTTTTATTGCTATGTTAGAGTGTATTTTCTTTTTCCTTATAATAAAAAGTTTGCTGCTTGTAATCCCAGTGGCTTGGGAGGCTGAGGCAGGATGATTGCAAGTTCAAAACCAACCTCAGCAAGTTAGCAAGGCTCTAAGCAACTTATCAAGACCCTGTCTCAAAATAAAAAATAAAATGATGGGGTATGTGGCGCAGTGATTAAACCCCTTTGGGTTTAAATCCTGGTACAAAAAAAAAATTCATTGTGAACTATCAGAGTGTGTTACATGGTAGTCTCATAGTTTTGTGCTTACCACATTTCAAGATTAAATCATTTTCCCTTGTGCGTGAAATTAAAAAAAAAAAGAGTTTAGAGCGCTTTTCTTTAAAAGGCTTTATTTGAAAAACATCTTTATTATGTTTGTTTTTCAGCTTACAAGTTTGTTAAACATTTATCTTTCTAAGTGATAAAAGAAACTAAGGGTAAAATAAGTCACTTTCATAGAATGATTATATATATTAAATATTGGAAGTGACATTTCAAAGAATGTCATTTGTATGTATATAAAGAAAATACAACTGAAATGATTGTTCCACAAGTAGTTTGTGTATTTAATAGGTGAGATCTTAACCACTTAGGCCCTTGTATATGTCCTTGGTCAATAGAAAAGATTCCAAGGAAAACTAACTAAGTGACAATGTATTAAGCAATTTAATACTAATTTTATCATTTCAAACATTGACTTTTGGGTGTATAAATTTTTGTTGAAACTATTAGAATAAAATGCAAATGAGTTTTAAGCAACAATTTCAAGTGCTTTCATTTCTTTCGAAAATGTGTAAAACTGCACCTAAGAAATTTTCCTTTAACATTTTAACTGCTAATTATTAAAGTTATTATCTTTTTCAAATTGTATCTCCCCATTAACCTCACATTCGTTAATGTATACATGTTCAAATTAAATGTGTTCTAAAAATCCTTTAAATCAGTCTGTTTCCAGAAATGGAAAGGTACAGTTTTTCTGTTAAAATATTGCTGTTTTGTAATTATGTGTTTTCTGTCAACAGAAAAATATTAAAGAATTTTAAAACTATAATACAATAAATCATTTTTACTACTAAGGAAATTGTACAGAAATCTACGAATTTAATAGATTTGTATGTGCTTGTGGGAACTTGTCTTTCAAAATGTTCAGTTTTTTTTAACAGTATTTTATTTTTATTAGTGCCTTGAGGATATACATGGTGGCGCGATTCACTGTGGTGTGTGAGACAATGCAAGAGGGTTAGTGATGTCATGAGTGGGTTAACCTGATCAGTAAATTAATCCCCTGATAGGGATTAACTGGGTGGTAGGTGTGGACAGGTAGAGTGTGGCTGGACTTGCTGAGTCCTTGAGGCCTGCCTTTGGGGTTTATCTTCTTTCTGTTGTGAGGGGAGTTTCTCTACTTCCAGTTCCATGTCCCCAGGTGCTTTCCCCCGCCATCACTTCTGCCATGATATTTTGCCTCATCTCTGGCCACAGGGAACAGAGCTGACCATCAACAGATTGAGACTCTGAAACTATAAGTCCCAAAATAAACTTTTTCACTGCTATGTTCTTCTTGTCAAGTCTTCTGGTTACAGCAGTGAAAACTCTAAGACAGTGTGTTGTTCCATACCGAACAACAAAGGTCGGGTGTCCTCCCTGGGCCAGCCATGGGGTAGCACGGGGTGGAGCAGGATGGTGAGTGTTGATGGCTGAAAAAACCACACCAGCCGGGAGGTCTGTCGAAGCAGAATCTCGCTTTAATGAGGAAGTGGAACAGATATATGAGGGGGCGAGTGAGTGAGAAAAAAAAAGAAACAAAGAAAGGAGAGGAGATACCTGCAGGGCCAATCACCTTAAAGGTCAGCAGCCCATGCAGTACACATCAAAGCCTGCAGGACAAAGGTCTCCTAAGATTTAATAGTGTCCACAAGCTGCTCATGTTCACGGAAGTCGAATGGGCCAATCCTAGGCCACCACCTTGGTGGTACCACTAGTGAGGGGGCTTTTGCCCCGAGGGTTTTGTTGTTATTATGGTCGCCATTTTAAGGTGTGTCCCTACAACAGTGGAATAGCTGGACCATATGGTGGCTCCATTTTTAGTTTTTGGATGAATCACCATACTGCTTTCCCAAATGTTTGCACTAATTGGTAATCCCACCAACGATATACAAGATTACCTTTCCCCTACATCCTCACCAATACTTCCTATTTTTTATTGTTGCTAATTGCCTTTCTGACTGGAATGAGATAATATCTCACAATGTAATTTTGATTTGATTAGTTTTATCATGCCCTTTATTTTGTACTTCCTCTATTTCTTCCTCTTTATTCTCTACTTCTCCTTTTTTTTTAACTTCTTCCCCTACTCTCATAGGCAGAAAAGTACCCCACAAGAGGTTCATATCTTACTACCTATTAATCTGTGGTTATCTATCCTTACATGGCAAAAAATACCTTGAAGAGAATTAAGTTTTTGGGATGTGGATATTACTACTCACCGTTATATAAGTAAACTCAATAACAGACCCCAACTCCTGTAGGTGAAAGTCCATTTCTTGCCACAGAATGATGAGAAACTGTTCTGACTCCAGTCAGAAAGAGAGGAAGAGGAAGTGATTTATTAATTTAATATATTCAATAAAATATTTGGGGGACATAATTCTAGGTTTTTCAATACTTGATGAAAAAAACAAGGGTCAGATAGATACTACTTTGCTGCCTTCAAAATGGGAAAAGAGTATCAAGGGCTAAGGAAGTCATCTACAGACATTCTCTCTGAGCCTCCAGAAAGGTGACACATTGATCACAGCCAGGTGAGAACCAAGTTACACCTTCTAACAAGAAGAACTGTGGGATGATAAACTGTGTTTTTGTTCAGACCACTCAATTAAAGTAATTTGATACAGAAACAATAGAAAAACTGTTATCACTCTCTTCACAAATATACACACAAAGCAGGGAGGCACAACTATTGGAATGTTTTCCCCTTTTGACTGTATATAAAACTTAACAATTGCTGTGAAAGAATAAAATTTGATTATTTTCAGAGAGAAAATACTACTTTCTTTATACATTGGATCAGCAAGAGACCAAAGATTTCATTTTGTCATTTTAAAGACTTGAAAGCAAAATAAATTTGCTCACATCTAGTGTGGCACAACTAATCTAGAATATGCATAAACATTCTTATTCAGAAATATTTACATTGCTTATGTCACATCGTATCTCCATGCACAGTACAATGGTAGAAATGGATTCTTCAGAATATATCAGTGAATAAAAGTAGAAAAGCTATTAATATAAAAAATTCCATGGAGAAAAAAGTGGCACGGAGGAAAGATTTAAATTATTATCTTAAAACAAGTGATGATAATAACTTGGGGTCTTTTTTCCAGGTTCTGCTGCTGCAGACACCTCTGCCGTCTCCTGGTGGTCTTCCCTCTGGGGGTAGCTGTTCCTGATACCACTGCTGCAGGTGCCCAGAGGTCTTTTATCTGGGTGTGGCTGCCATTCACACTGCTGCTGCCAAAGCCACTGCTGCTCTCTGAGGTCATCTGGAGGTCTGCTCTTTGGATGCTGCTTAAGCTGCAGCCAAAGCCATATCCCCCACTGCTGCCACCACACCCCCTCACAAACATCTGCTACCAATACCACAGACCCACCATAGCTGCTGCTGACCTGCTGCCACTGACCACCATCACTACGTTTCCACCACCTCCCAGAGGTCTGCTGCCAGGGAGACTCCAGGTTTGGTTGCATGCAGCCACATCCATCTTGAGATGCTGGCCAGGGCCTAGGGTTTGGGATATCGTCAGTTTTGCTGCTACCACCATCTTGGGGTATAGCCACACTTGTCTGGGAATATCAGCCAGAACCTGAAGGTTCAGAGTCAGCATAACTGTGGGTTTGGCTGCACCTGGGGTCTTCTTTTAGGAGTGCTGGTGACCACCACCTAGTTGCTGTTTCTCAGGATTGCTCATCCCTGGTGGTCTCTCCCCAAATTCCAGCAACATTAGAACCCAGGATATCTGAAGGCCACATAGGTGGGATAGTGACTGGATCTGCCAAGGCCAGTATGGGACTGGTAATCTCGTGAGAAATCAGAGACAGGCCTGAGACACTTTTAGACGCCAACAGAGACAGTTGTTCAATTTTCCATTGAGATTTATTTTATTTTTATTTTTTCTTCTTTAACATCTTTCTCCACCATACTTGGAGCAAGGTATTTTTCATGCATCAGTTTGTTGATGATAGTGATATATGCATGGTGTTTTGTATATTCTTATATATTCAATTTTCATCTTCCTTATATGTATTCTTCTTCTCACTTGTTTTCCTGAATTCCCTCTCTACCTTTTCTCCACCCAGCAACAAATCTCTGTTGGTCAGTGAACAATCTGCACTCAAAGGCAGGCACTATACTGGCACACCAGGAGTAATCAGGCATATGATCAAAGTGGACAAATGGGGGTAAACAGTAGGGGATCAGTGGGCAGTACCTTGCAGAGAAATAGGATTTCCTCTCCTTGTATACTGAGTTCAGGAGCTACAAAGAATATAACCTCTCTTTAGTCCACCATCTTGGAACTGATTGTGATAATCTATTATTTAAAATTTTATATAGTGCATATTTTGAAATCTGTAAAAGTTTATTAATTTAAAATATTCAGCCAGGCACTAGGGTGCATGCCTATAATCCCAGCAAGTTGGGAGGCTGAGGCAGGAGGATTGCAGGTTCAAAGCCAACTTTAGCAGATTAGCAAGGTACTTAGCAAATCAGCAAGTTCCTTTCTCTAAATAAAATATAATAAATGGCTGGGGATGTGTCTCAGTGGTTAACTGGGTTCAATCCCTGATTCCCCCCCAAAAAAATTTTCAATAAATTATCTAAGAGCAGTGATTCCAGGATTTCAGGTATATACATATTTGTACCTGTAAGAATTTATAACTGATGTCCTTTAAAGGTCTTATATACTTCAATCAGGTTACTTTCACAAATGTATAGCTTATAAATTTTAGCTGAAATAGAATCAAGGCTTTTAAATTTTACATTGTTACTTGTGATTTTTCATTGCATACATAGATTGTAATTATCTTTCATGTGAGTTCCTATTTCTTCACTTTTTAACTTCTTGTAATCAGAGATATTAATTTACCCCGTGTGTGTGTGTGTGTGTGTGTGTGTGTGTTTTCTTTCCACCTGACACAAAATTCATGTTAGTCTCTTTTTCAACATCAACTCTTCAGCACCAAGTGGGTGTCCCACAATTCAATTCAATCCTGACATTAACCTTACAGAGCGAGTGCTGTCCAGAGGCAAAAGGCTCAGCTCCATGAAACTGTACCAACTTTAAATGCCAGCATCAATGGGGTGCTATGCTATAATAGAGAACCTCTATTCAATTTGGCTGTAAATTTGAGGATTCCCACTACTCTCTTCTCAGGTTTGATAATTCTCCAGAACGCCTCACAGAACTCAGGAAAGTGCTTTCTTTACTTACATTTTATAGAAATGAAGGAACAGGTTGGCACACGCCTGAAACCCCAGCAGCTCTGGAGGCTGAGACAGGAGGACTGTGAGTTCAACACCAGCCTCAACAACTCAGTGAGACACTGTCTCTAAATAAAAAATACAAAATAGGGCTGGGGATGAGACTCAGTGGTTGAGTCCCCCCTTGTTCAATCCCTGCCCCCCCACCAAAAAAAAAAAAAAAGAAAGAGCCAAATGGAAGAAATATGTAGGCCAATATCTGGGAGGAGAGGTGCAGAGCTTCCGTGATCTTTCTAGGCTTACTACCCTCCTGGTAACTCCACATAGTCACCAACAGAGAAGCTTTCAGAACTGCACCATTTAGGAATTATTATGAAGCCATATCTCATTAATCATTGACTGTTAGTGATAAAATTCAATCTTTGATTCCTCTCCTCTCCCTGGAGGTACAGAGGAGCTGAAAATTTCAACCCTGTAATCCAAGTACCACTTCTTTTTGTAAGGTTATTGTAATTAAAAAAAAAATGTAGTTGTAGATGAACAGAGTGCCTTTATTTGTTTATTTTTAGGTGGTGCTAAGGATCAAACCCAGTGCCTCACGCATGCTAGGCAAACTCTCTGCCACTGAGCTACAGCCCCAGCTACCACTTCTTAAGTGGGTTATTCATATGCATATGAAAAAAGTTTGACATTCACCCTGATAATCTTCATTTTATTAGTGAGTTCACTGGTCTCTAACCATTTGAAGCTAAGATGGTAGAAAAATTTTCCTCCCTAAGTGAATGAAACTGCTCTCGTAAATTACTTTTTCAATGAATATCTCCGTTTGTCTTTCTCTCTGTTGTTCTTTTGCTTTTTTTTTTTCTTCCAAGACTCCCTCTGATACTTTCTGTCCTCATTTGTGTCTTGACATACTTGTTTCAAGCAAACTCCTATCCATATAATCATCCTTTCATCTGTAACTCTCTATTATGATGATTCTATTTTCTTTTTTTTCAGAGCACATTTTACTACTCGAAATGACCCATTTATATCATCCACTTTCTGTCTTCAACCAGAAGTATTTGAGGTCCTTTGGGGTAGGGAATCTATTTGGTTCATTGATCAACTCCTAGTGCCCAGAAGCATGCTTGGCACATGACAGCACATGAATACTCATCGATGGACTGATATTTATTTCTCTGCATTTGCTTTTTCATTTTTGTAGTGCTTTTTATTTATCTT
>JAJEJO010004998.1:91832-112183 GCA_020662805.1 Glaucomys volans | reverse complement strand
TTTCTTTCTTTCTTTCTTTCTTTCTTTCTTTCTTTCTTTCTTTCTTTTCCTTTCTTCCTTTCTTTCCCTTTCTTCCTTTCAGTACCGGGGATTGAACCTAGGGGGGATTAACCACTGAGCCATATCCCCATCCATTTTTTACAAATATTTTATTTTGAGACAGGTTCTTGCTAACTTGCTTAGGGTCTAAGTAGCTGAGACCTGAGGCTGGCATGGAACTCACATTACTCCTGTCTCAGCCTCCTGAGTCATTGGGATTATAGCCATGCCCAGCCCCTATATTGGCTTTTTCATTATAGACAAAGAAACTGGTAAATAAATGATATGTTTGCATAATACAAAAAACTATATAGCAATTAAAAGGATCATAATACAAAAAACTATATAGCAATTAACTTAGAATATTAAGTGGTTATCCACCTTGTATTAATAAAACATTTTCCTGATTTTAATTTGCCTCCTTTCTTTCCTATGGTATAATAATATATTATTATATATTGGATCATCGACATGCTAGTTTTTTAAAAAATTCATATTTTATATTGTGATTTATTTCTTTGAGAACATTCTAAGAAAATTATATCCATTCTTATATTATCATTTACATGATAGTATCCAAATACGGCTTCCTATAATTCCTTCTATCTTTATAAACATCCCACTATTTACAGCAAAAATAGTCTAGTTCTCCTCTATTTAAACTTTGATTTATTTCATGTCTCCCTTTGATCTGAACAAGAGACTGCAGCACAAGTGATGTTTTGAAACTTCCAGTTCTAGACCATATATGTACAATTCAGCCATTAGTTTTCTCAAAACACAAGAGCAGAAAAAAAATGGAGGCTGGATAGAAGATAAAATCTTATAAATTAGTGGGAGAGTTATTGAAACTACCATAGAGACAGAAGATATTGAATGTGCCTAACAAATATTAATTTGGGTTAGAGGATTTTAAGTCAGAAATTATAAAGTGCAAATAATTTTTTTATACCTCCTGTGATGAAGTATTCCCAACTTCATCTACCAGCAAATGTGATTAAATAAGAATGGTGTTATGGTTTGGATATGATGTATCCCCTAAAAGCTCATATGTGAGACAATGCAAGAAGGTTTAGAGGAGAAATGATTGGGTTATGCCTTAACCTAATCAGTGAATTAATCCACTGATGGATTAACTGAATGGTAACTGAAGGGTGACAGGGTGTGGCTGGAGAGGTGGGTCATTGGGGGTGCTCCTCTGAGATATATATGTTTGTATCTGGCCAGTGGAGTCTCTTTCTCTGCTTTCTGGCCCTCTTCTGAGCCACTTTTCTCTACCATACTCTTTTGCCATGATGTTCTGCCTCACCTCAAGTCTCAAAGAATGAACCTGGCTGACTACGGACAGAGATCTCTGAAACCATGAGCGCCAAATAAACTTTTCCTCCTCTAAAGTTGTTCAGGTCAGTCCTTTTAGTCATAGCAGTGAAAATCTGACTAAAACAAATGGTCTCAGGGAAAAGACTAAATTTTTAGGACTGCTAGTAAAACATGAAGATGAAAACCATAATGTTGCTCTAAGATTTCTAAAAATTTCTACACAGTTAAATATGGTCCCATTTGAAAACTATTAATCTAGCACAAACATCTGAAAAGGCTGAAAATGGCGTATGTAAATCAAAATAAAAAGAATTTTGGAGGATTTTAATTTTTAATGACAGGAAATAGCCTGAAATCTAATCAAGGTCAAACATACATGATTTCTCAAGAAGGAAGAAGGAGTCCTGCAGAGTCTAGAACACAGGTAGAGATATGTGACATGGAGAGTTCTCCATAGTTATGCATTTTAAAGATAAACACACTTCCTAGAGGAAATAATCAGACCTTAATCTTCTAGCACTTAGAAGAAGCAATTTTTTTTTTCCTGAAGTAAGCACATACAGGTCTGGATTTTAGCACAAGGAAACAATTACCACCACGCATCTGTATTTCTTGCCTTTTGAACAGAAGTGGCTATTGCAGATACCTGCTTTTGTCCAACCATTATATGTATTTTTTGGGGGGGAAGGTACTGGAGATTAAACTCAGGGGCACTCAATCACTGAACCACAACCCCAGCCCTATTTTGTATTTAATTTAAAGATAAGGTCTCACTGAGTTGCTTAGCATCTCACTGTTGCAGAGGTTGGCTTTGAACTCACAATCCTCCTGTCTCATACCTGTTATCCCGCCCGAGCTGCTGGGATTACAGGTATATGCCATGGAGCCCAGCCCAGCCCATTTTATGTTTACTAAATGGTTTAACCTTGGAAGCCCATGACTTCTGGTTTAGTTCAAGTCAGTTTCTTTATCCTCTGTGGGAACTGGAACTGGCATTGTGCTTTGCCTGGATCAACAGACTGTGGCAGTGGTGACATTCAGCACTTTGCAACTTCCAAGTTCACACCTTCCGAGAACTGGCAGCTTCCACTTTCTGTCATCAGGCAATTGGAGGACCTTACTGGAGAGAGACTGAGGGGCTATTGACCATACTAGATTGAACTCCTACCTCTACAACCACATAAGTAGCCTTAACTAAACTGTTAGTTCTCACAACTATGAAACATGATAGAGCATTGCTCTTTCAGGCCTCTAAGTTTTGGGTGGATCTTTTATTATGCAGAAATTGATAACACAATTAAACAACAAAAAATTACCCTGTCTTTTGTATCTTGTATTATTAGTATTTATTTTATTTTATTTTTCCTCTCATTTTTCTTTCCCTCTCAGTTTTCTTTTTATTTGAATCCTCTTATTTTGTCCTTCCTTCCTTTTTTCTTTCTTTCTTTTTCTTTTTTTCTTTTTCTTGTTTGCAAATGTCAGTGTATATATTTAAAGCCTCATAGGCATCATGCCTGAGCTATATTATAACAGGACACACACACACACAATCACATACCACATGAACATAAAAATGCATTTTACTTATAAACAAGGATTCCCTCCTTGACTAAACTTTAGTCGGGGTCTTCAGAACACTCTCAACTAGGCCTCAACCTTAACCTGCCACCTATGGCTCACAGAGTCCGATTCTAGCAAAAAATCCTTCTAAGTCAATCAATCAATCTCTCATTCTTGCTATCTGATCAAGTTCACATAGGTAAGTCTTTGACCTGCTTTTATGAAAAATCCTGTTCAATCATGTTAGAAAGAGGTCCTTACTGCAGAGATCTAGTCAAATCCCTTTTAGTGATTTTGTTTCGTCCACTTACCCCATCATTTTGCTCTTTAACTATAAACCTCCAGTTTCCTTTGTTCATATCTATCAATCAATCTATCTCTATCTAAGATAAGGATATTTTGGCATTTAAGAATAATTGTTTTGAAATTTTGAAGTCCTTGTTTACATAAATTAATCAATATTTAGTTTTGGTTTATTGAAATTATATTAACGAATGTTGTATTTCATATATTTTAAAAATACTGTTTTTGTTTCTTTCAAATTCCCAATATTAAATTTTGTAAAGATGATTAGTGATCTGATTTAAACTCCTTCTTTCCTCTCTTTCCTTTTTCTCCTTTCCTAATCACTGTGTACATATAAATAAATAAACAAATGAAATGCATTTTAATTAAAAATAATATTTTAATTTTCTATTAAGATATCAGTCTTTGAATTATTTATGACCCAGATGCCTGTTTTTACAATGTACAAGTTTTGCATAATGTTTTTGTTTCATTATTCTTCCGTCTTGAAGATATATTGTTCATATCTACCTGTGCTCAGCAAAATGAGAAACACAATTCTATGCAACATTTTATTAAAGCAAATTATAATCTTTTGTTGATGCCTATGTATTTTCTATATTATTAAGGAAAGAATTCTGATGTATTTGTATTTTCTTCTCAGGGTAAAGGTCAGTATTTTTCCTAGTGTTCATTTCAAATCATTTATTCATGTTTCATAGAAAATTTGTAAAATATTTTATTAGTTTACCTGAAACCAAATTTCATCTGGATGAGAAAAAGAATAATAATGATGATGCCTGTTAAATACTACACGGAGAGGTTTAAATGGTGCCATTTTGCACAATATAATTGTATTATAACATAAATTTACTGTGCTCTAGAGAATACATTGATGACACTAACCTAACAGATCTTTTCTTTTTTAAAATTGATTTATGTTGTTCATTGTTTATAATATTTTGAAACTCACAGTGCCACTTTTCCTTTCAGGATGCTAGCTCTTTTATAAAAGTTTCAGTAAATTCATTTTGAAAACACTTGGATGAGAGAGATTTTGACTTTCTAAAAATGCTGAAAGGAAGCGTAATTTGGCAAAAGAATATTGAAATATAAAGTAACCTTAAGCATTTGAGCTAAAGCCAGAAATGACAAACATGTTATGTAGTTATGGTTTTATTTCTGCTTACATGCTGAGATGAAAATGAAGATGTATATTGATCAAACTACTGAATAGAGGACAACTCGAATTCCTTTGGGCTATTGTTATAGATAATGAATGCCCGTGGCTCAGAACACATAATGTTCTTGGAAAACTCTTATTGTCATAGGATATATTTTAGAGTGTTATTATCTTAGGCTGCTTAGCTTGATATGAGAAAATGCGTAAACCAGATAGTTAATAAAAAATGGGAATTTGTTTCTTATAGTTTGGAAGGTTAGAAAGTCTAAGGTGAAGCTGCCAACAGACCTGGTGTCTGGTGAATCCTTCCCTCTTGCATAACACTGTTGGCCTCTCACATGGTGGAGGAATCATGTGAGGAGTTGCCTTGGCCTTCTATTGCATTGGCCCTAATCCCATTTGTAACTGCTCATTCTCATAACCTAGTCACCTCCCAAGCACGGACCTCTTAATGCTACTACACTGAGAATTAGGTTTCAATGTATACATTTTGAAAGGACAAAAAAAATCAGATTGTAGTAGATATTTTTAAGTAACTTTTTAAATTTGCTATGCTATTATCAAAAACTGGGTCCTTGTCCCTGATGACAATTCAATAAGGAGAACATGGTTTTGAGAAAAAGGTTTATTGTTCTGATAGGAAAAAAGAAGCACAGGAGCTCCTGTCCTAGAGACTGTGATTCTGCCCATCAGGGAGAACAGAGGGTGTTTTAAAGAGGGTTCAAAGGCTACTTTCCCTGTGTGCCCTGATGGTGTGCTGAAATTCACTTCTTAATTTGGGAGAAAGTCACTTCCTAGATATTGGGACATCTCTTTCCTATAGGGTGTGTGTGCTCAATGATAGATAAGTAGGCTGAAGATGGGGAAGAGAAGATGACCCTGTCTCCCTAATCCTGTTAGAGATGAGGAGAAGGAGAAGAAAGAGAGAAAAAAATGTCCATTTAAAAATAAGCTTCAGAGCAGCAAGGGCTGTATTGAAAAGGTGAAGTGGACCCCTATTACAATGCCATTTGGAAATAGCAAAAATCAGCAAGAACATTTTTAGGATTCAAATGGATGAAAATTCATTTCCCATTCAAAACATAAATTGCTTGAATAGGGTGTGAAGCACATTTGGTGGAAATCTAATGTATTTTATTATTCAAGAAATTATCAATAAATTCAATTATATTCCTTGCTTTATTATATTAGCTCTTTAACATAATGAAGCAAATCTATATGTGCTAATGTGTAGAATAAATATCTGCTACTTGATAGGCATTTAATTTGTATTTTTGATTACCTAATTAAAATGGGTAATAATTATGATTAAAGAGTAGCATTTTATTTATTTAGAAACCTTATGTTATTTTGTTTTTAACACAACATCTGTCAATAGTAATCCGACAAAAACATAATAGCAATCCATCTACGAAATTGCATTCATAAATAAATTTTAAGACTATTCATTTTAAAGAAATACATTTTCCATTCTCTCAATGGAAGCATCAAATAATTGTGCAGAATTCTAATACTAAGAAATATATTTGAAAAGCACAACAGAATAATTTATTTTAGGCATCAAAAACTAAATACTATGAAGGACTGCATTCTTGGAAACAATTTTTTTCCTTTGTTTCACATGAATTTTAATAAATTTAAGAAACAATAAAATATCCAAGTAGCTTCCACTTTCTTCTGAGAATAGGGTATTGAAAAAAATAAAGGATCATGCTGAGTTTCTTTGCTACAATGCTAATGAGATGAATACAAAATGGTACCCAAGTAAGAATTCCAAGGAAGCAACGCTCATGACAGTTAACTTTGGGCTACAACAAACATTTAAAATCATTGAAATTAGATTTAATTTAATCTGAGATTTCATAATTAAATCCAATCTTTAAAAAAGAAAAAAAAAATCTATTCCCAAATGGATGGTACTTATGGCTCCTAGCAAAAATTCAAAATCACATGAAATTGCTTTTTAGACTGTTTTGGAACATGACTTGGGATTTCCAAAAACGAAAATCAAGTTATGTAGCAATCAATATATAAAAATTATATAATTTTATTAATCGTATAATTTTATTAACTACATAATTTTGTTAATTATAAAATAATCATAAAATTATATAATCTAATAAGTATATAACTGAGAATAGGGCCATAGCCCATAAAAGAATATCACATTTACTAGATTAACAATAACAAAAAGGAAGTCCAGAAAAATGTACTAACCCTGAATATTTAAAAATTATTTAAAAATTTAGAAACATATTAAGTAAAACCTAAATAAATGAAGAAATATCTGAAGTACATGAAATTAGAATATCAGTTTCATACCCATATTGATTTTTCCCATTTTCACTAGATTCAAATCAATATCTAGATTCACATTGTTTAATCCCAAATAATTGGCCTTATCTTTAAAAAAATGAAACCCTAGAAGAAAAATATAACATGATAATATGTGTAAAGTTTAATATGAAACAAAATCAATCAATAACAACACAGTAAAACAAGGTTGAGAAAACTTTAAATGAAATGAATCCAGTAGCTGATTATTTTTCTTATCCCTATACTCATCAGACAGTTTTACATAGCATAAACTCTAGATGCTCAATCACTAAAATTCAAGATTTTATACCTTGATAATATTCATAGTATGATTTTGTAAATAGAAAAGATATTAGCAAAAAAACACCTTTTATTAGACAAAGAAAGCAGTAAATTAGAGAGTGAAACTTTTAGTCTAGGGTATAGAAAGGCACTGAAGGTGCTTAACCAATTTCTTCAAAGAAATCCTGAATTAACATAACAAAAGTAAATGTGGTTTAAACTTGTCTTAACCATTCAAAAAAAGACTATTTTAGTAAAGTTAACTTTGTACATAGAATTAAATTTGAACTAAAATGCTTAGGAAAGAACGCAATAATATGATAATCATGGATAATTTTAGCTTTTTTAGAAACTGTATTTTAATACTTTCCATTTTCCAGAACATACACTTTCATTTTTAAAGCACATTTCCTTTTGATAGGTAAGACAAGGTTTTAAAATTAGCTCATAGCATATTCTTTGAGGAAAATCCCATAATTTTTATCAAGTGTATATCATGGCATAATCATTTGCTGCTAAATTGATTTAAAATGAGATAATTACAATTTTTCTTGCCAATGTAATTTGTGCTTTGAGTTTTTCCTGAAAAAAATTCTTGATTTTCAATAAAATTAGAGCTTACAAATAAAATGTAAGGAAAACAATAGGGAAATATTTAAATATACTTTGTAACATACATCAAAAATTCCCAATAGTTTTCTGTGTTTTTCCAAAGTTCAAATTCTATGATATTAAAAATATAGACATTTAAGTATAGACATAAAAATATGTATAGATGTGTAGATGTGTCAATCATTACAATGATTGCAATAATTTTTTAAATGCATAGAAGCAGTTTTTTCTCAGTTTTTCACATTTTATTTTGAATTCTACAAAATATCTTGAGAGTCTTAAATAAAATAATGATACTAACTTATTTTTATAATCTATCCACTGGATAAAAGTGTCTCAACGCTAATTAAATTAGTGAAGATGTGCAAGTTTAAGCAGAAAAACTAACATAAATCAGGGGACCTTCAAATGTTGGGCATAGAAAAACAAATAAAGATGACCTCACTCACATATGGACTCTAAGAAAGTTGATTTCACAGAAGTTGAGATGTGAAAAGTGGATATAACAAGCTATGAGTGTGATGGGAAGGGAAGAAGGAGAGGGATTGATCAATGGGTACAATATTAATTAGACAGAAGAAATTCTAATACTCTATTGCATAATACAGTGAATATAATCAACAATAATACATGATATATTTCAAAATAATTAGAAGAGAAAATTTGAATTTACTCATCACCAAGAAATGATGCAAGTTTAAAGTGATAGATATGCTAATTACCCTGATTTGATCACAACATAATGACAATATATGCATAAATCCAAACATCATATAGATATTTACAAACTGTGTGTCAATCAATAATAAATTTTAACAATAAAATCTGTTTTAGAAATATAGGTAAGTATGTTATTTTAATGTAAGGATTTTGGAAATTTCTATTCTGAGTCACAATCTGTCCTGGGGACACTTGGTCCATAAATAAGACCTCACTGAATCATCAAAAAAAAGAAAAAAAAAAAAAACAACCACAACAAAACATGAAGTAGCCCAAGTAGCCTAGAATAGAAGGAAAAGAAGTCTCTATCTGGAATGCCTTCCTTTCTCCTTAATACTCTGTTGTTCATAGCCAAATATGTTTTTATTTTTCAGTTTAAATAAAACATTAGTGCTGAACACAGTGGCAGCTCAGGAGGCTGAGGCAGGAGGATCTTAAGCTTAAAGCCAGCCTCGGCAGGTAAGCAAGGCCCAAACTTAGTAAGACTCTGTCTCTAAAACAGGCTGGGGTTGTGGCTCAGGGGTTAAGTGCCCCTGAGCACTGAATCCCCAGCAATAAACAAATACAAAAACAAACAAATAAATAAAATATTATAATAAGGATATAGAGATTATAATGGAGAAAAAATATGTATATATAAAATGTGTGTATGTGTGTGTATAAAACTTTATTTTCATTTAAACACGGTAGAGAAGAAAACACTTCAAACCTTTTGGTAATTCTCATTAAAGGTACCAACCAAACAAGAGATACGAAGATGAAACTAATAAGGAGGAATGTTTATTTGCAGACTTTGGAACACAAGGAATTCCAACACTTAACAGACTAGATATTAGAAACCTTTAGGAATAACCACTTCTTACTCTCCATTTCCTCCCTGTTTAATATTTCTGTATGACTGTCCAACCATTGTGTGTTGGGTGTGTCAGAGAAGGGGAATATGTAACTTGCATTTCATACTTTGGAGATTAAACTTTTTCGTTTTAGAAAATCATCCACATTTAGACCCAATCTTTTTAGGTAAAGAAACTACAATCTTTTGTGAATATTTTATGGGATGAATATTGAAGGATATTTCTAGTGTGGGAAGGATATAAGCAATTGGGGTCCAAAGGGTGCTCTGCAGCAGACAGATGCAAAGGTTACCCATGATTTCAGATTCTTCATGTTCATATACTTGAGATATTCTTTAAAGTGTGTCAGAAATTATGTCTTTCTGTTAATCATAGAATGAGGCAAGCTGATAGGTGCATGCTGTTACAACTAGATGGTTAGGTTATAAAAAACTTCAAGCTGTGTTATTAAGACACAGACTCTCTTCCTTGTTGATTTTGAAAAAGCAAGACGTCACGTTATGAATTGCTATGGAAAGAGCTACATACCAGGGAACTGAAAGTGACTTTTGATGAACACCTGGAAAGAAAATGGAGTCCTCAGTCTAGTAGCCTTTAGGTAACTGAATTGGGCCAGCAACCAAATGAGCTTAGAAGTTAATCATTCCCTAATTAATTGTCAGATGAGTCCACAATTCTAGTTGACACACTGGTGGCAATTTATGAGGAGATGAATGACAGCAGGCAGCTTAACCCATTCTCAAATTTGATCCAGAGGCACTGGAATGTCTACTTTTTGGTTTTTGTTTTTTGTTGTTTTTGGTCAGGGATATGTACTGGGGATTGAACCCAGTGGCACTCCACCACCACTGTGTTATATTCCCAGACATTTTCTTTCTTTCTTTCTTTTTTTTTTTTTTAAGACAATGTCTCACTATGTTGACCAGGTTGGCCTCAAATTCTCAATTCTTCTGCCTCACCCTCCTGATTTCCTGGAATGATAGTCATATGTCACCATACCTGGCTATTGTGCATTATTTTAAGACACAAAGCCAGTGATAATATTTTTATGCATAAAAAGATAACTAACACATGGTGCTTTCTACAATTGTTAAGAAATCATTCCTAATATTCAAGTTGCCATCATGGAGGAAAAGAAATAATTAAGTTCTTCTTCCTTGACTTCTGAAAGGTAAATTATTTTAACTTAAGTATAGTTTATAGCTCAAATTAAAAACTTTAATCCAATCATTTTTGGTGGGTACCTCTGGATTACAAAAAAAGAATATAGTTATGTTGAGGAAGCTATCTGACTGAGATGTCAATATTGGAGAAGAGAATATGAATTGGCATATAGCATCTCATTACTGTTGGGCAGGAATCTTCTTATACACTGAAAAAGTGTCATGTGATTGACAGTGTTTATAGACAGTGTCTATAGACTATCTGTCAACACTGCGCTCTGTCTTGACAGGTAGTCATATTGCATGTTCACAGCATACAGCTATAATTACTTCTTCTGGAATAACCTAAAGATCATTCCAAGTTGCATGATCAGTGTTTATGTGACAAGATAGCCGTACAATGGAGGGTGATTCTCTAAAAATTGACGATCAACTTCCATAATTCAATTAAATTTCAAAGGAGAGATGAGCATTAATAATCAGTTAAATGACGGCTCTAAGTGATCCTTAAAGGTACATTCATATAATAGCATCCTTTCATAACGTTGCATGGGAAAAACACATGACATGGGAGGAATGAAGCAATGTAATAAAGTCATTCACAGTTTTTGAACTCTCCTCCAATTAGATGTCAAAAGAAGGTCCTTTTGTTGCCTGATCTTGAGAATATTTTTCACAGAGTCTGAGAATTAATATCTTTATGTATAAAAAGAGGATAACAATAATCTATCATATAGGATGATTATGATTATTTGGATAAAGGAAGGGGAATATGCTCTGTATCATGAGATATAACTACTAATGAAAATTATAATTTTTACCTGTAGTTCTGCTTCTAATAGTAGGAAGGGGAAATTAAGAATATGATTGTTCTGAAATAAATTTCATGCAGCATAAATGATATTGCTGTAATTAAGGCAGCTAGTATATGAGCCATAAGAATTTTTTAGACTATTATAATAAACAAAGACCTCCTGGTTATGGAATATCTAACCTTCATGGCTTTGCCTGAAGGTGATGCCAAAATTTCCTTTGTAAGGAAAAATGAAATGTGAAATTGTGAAAAGAATTAACTTACAAAATATTTGCCTTTATTTTATTTCAAGCATTTAATATGCTGATATTTCATAGTTATGATAAAAATGTGAATCAGATTTTAGGATAGACTCTGATGATACCACAAGCCTCTCTAATTGTTATGGATATTAGAATCCATAACAATTTGCACTACCAAAATTAACTCTTAACAACAACATTAACTCTTAAACATATCACACAAATTGTGAATATGACAATTATATTTTTCACATTTTAACAAACTTCAAGTTATGAAAATGAGCAAGTACATTACAAATAACTGGGTTTTGTTTCTGAATCTGTATCTGTAAGTTGCCGACATGTCCCTGAACACCCACAAGACACTTGCATATATATATTTAATAACAATAAAGTTCTACAAAACCATAAAAACATCAGAAATTGATATTGATACTCTTAAGAGTAAAATGCACTCTGAAAATCCATTAAAATTTCTCTAATTATTCCAGTAAAATGCATTAAAAGAAAGCAATACTGATACAATCTCTCAAAGAAAGTAATCACTCAACACTGATATTATTTTTGGAAAACAGCACAATTGAAATACATAAGAAGAATTATGTATTTGGATGGTGAATATGAGTAAAGTTGCCAAGAAAGAGTCACTGAAATTCTTATCTCTGGGGCTAAATGATGGTACGTTAAACTTATCTGAAGCACCAACCTTTGACATTCATTTAATTAACAAAAATAACAAAATCTGATAGAGCTACTTGTTAGAATGTATCACCAGGTAATATTTCCTGGGTGGGATTTTTAACCAGGTTTTATTTCAGAATGTAGGCAACATTGCTGTTTTAGTAAGCTTTTTTGCCACTGTAACCAAAAGTCCTGACAAGAACAACTTTAGAGGTGGAAAAGTTTATTTGACTCATGTTTTCAAAGGGCTCAGTTAATAGATGGCCAACAATTTTCTTTGTGCCCAAGATGAGGCAGAGCATCATGGCGGAGAGTGTGGTGGAGGAAATGCTCAGAACATGGCACACAGGAAGCAGAGAGAGTTCAGTTCATTAGGGACAAGGTATATATACCCCAAAGGCATGTCTCCCCTGATCTCATTCTCCAGCCACACCCTACCTACTTACAGTTCCCACTCAGTTAATCACTTCAAGTGACTTAATGCACTGATTGGGTAAAGGCTCTCAAAACCTAGTCATTTCACCTCTAATCATTGGCTCACACATGAAATTTGGGGGGGCTACCTCATATAAAACCATAATAATTACGAACTTCACAACCCAGAAATTCCGTCTCCAGTATATACTAAGGAAAAATTCTGTCATTTGTATTCTGGAATACATTTTTAAATATTTTAATAGCAGTAATTTTTATAAAAAATTTCAGAAAACAATCTCAATTTTCAATGTCAGAGAAAAGGATAAATGAGCAAAACAAACTACTATACAGCAATTGAATAATTAAACTAAGGTAAAGCGCAGTGACATAAATAAACTGGAGTATAACAGTGATTTGAAGAATCCCAATTGAATTCCAAGAATATACACAGAGAGTGATTTCACACTTTCTGAAGTTAAAGAAAAATGATGTATATATCTATACGTGTATGCATATGTCTCTTTTAATGAAATGTAGATGCATTAAAATTACATATTATTGGTGGTAATGTTAAGTAATATTGCTGTTAGTCACTTTTCCATTACTAGAAGAAAACAACTGAAAACCAGGTATAAAAGTGTAGTAGACTGGTTACATAAGACAGGTTGTTAGAGCAAAGGGTGTTGTTATCTTAATGTGATTGACTGTTCTGTTCACCCTTCTGGAACCCCTTCTCAAACTGATTAACCTAGACCTGTGGTTGCTTTAAACATTAGTATGAAATACACTGAAATATTTATGGACTATGAGATAAAAATCAGCAAAATTCTGGTATGGCATCTAAAAAAGCTACATATTTGGCAAGAGCAATCTATAAAGAAATTAGAAAACTATATGGATAAAGGATATACAGAAGTTCTTTATATTATTTTCAAATTTTCCACAATCAGAAAATATTCTAAAATAAAAATATATTTTATTAAATCTATATTAATTTGCTACTTTGGTGAGTTTAAGATTGTTCAGAGACAATTTTACAAACTAATGCCCTTAAGACTAGATATGGTGATGAGTACCTAAAGTCCCACACACCTGGTAGGCTCAGGCAGGAAGATCTCAAATATGAGGTCAGCCTGAGCAACTTAGGAAGACACTTTCTCAAAATAAAAAATAAAAATGACTGGGGATTTAATTCAGTGGTAACGCTTGCCTGTGTTCAATCCCCATTAATGCTCCATCCCCCAAAACTAAAGCCATTGAACAGTAATGGGTTGGGTGTAATCATTTCAATTTCTCCTCCTGGCAAAAAAGAATTACTTGAGATTGTAATGGAGCCAAAAGTAGATGTCTACTGAGCTTTCCCCAAGTTTCAATGCTAAAGCATTCTCCTCAGCTCAGGCGGTTGATGTTTTATTCATGCTCTCTCATGTTGTTTAGATGGATGAGAGCGGATATTTTATTTATATCATTATTTCACTCCTTTATTCAGCCAATGAGAGCCTGTTGGACTTTTGATAGGTGTTTAAATACATTCTAATTGGTCCTCAGGCAATTGCCTACCTGCCACACACACACACACACACACACACACACACACACACACACAGGCATGCACACACATTTTTGAAAAGATTCAAGCTTAGGAACAGAACTTTTTTTATATCATATAAAATATAACCTATGTGATAGCTGACCTCAAGCTCTCAATTAATGATGCACTCCATTCTTCCAAGCTAATATGTAGATAAACATTCATTGTCACATATTCCCTTTTCTTCAATATGTTTTCCTATTGCTTATTGAACTTTTCACCTCCACTACTTACATAAAATTATCATTAATATTACTTCATCTCACTTTATTTTTATTTCCATATTAAACACAGAGATGGAAAAAAAATACTTATGAAGAAAAAAAAAACAAGCACTTAATTGCCTCTAGTTCATTCTCAGCCTCCACCAGACAATTTTCAAATGCAGCAATATTACTTATCATTTTTAATGCTTACAAGAGGTTTGCAAACATAATAAAATTTATGCTACTACTATCCTTGCAGTGGAAAAAATGTGAACTGTACACATTTACACCAATAAGCAAGGGGGAAAATAATATAATTGCAAAAATTCGTGCATATTTTTGCAATCAGAAGTTAAAGTTGTAAAGAGTCATTGCCTAAGCATTGGAAAGCAACATGTTTTAAACAGCACCATTAACTTACCAGTGAAACATATTGTTATACTGTGATGTGCCTGTGGATTTGAAAGAAGAGTGTCAATGAAATATGCCTGATGTAACTTTTAGTCAACATACTCAGTATGCTTGATAACAGAACTGGTATGTCAAATAATCCCAGAATCTTAACTTTCCCAAACATAGACCTTGCACATTATAAACGGAACCTGGATTTCAGTATTTAGAAAATTTAAAAACTGAACAATTATGCAACACAAAATAATATGTATTCTAATTAATCTAAAAGTTTTGTAGGGAAAATTTTACTTGGAGATTACATACTAGATCAAAATTATTTTTAAGAAAAGTGTATGTTCATTTTAGGATTTTATTTGTTCTATAATTTATTTTACATTATTGAATACTAAAACATAAACATGACTCAAAATATGAAGTGTATATAACAAATATAAATTATATTTAAAAACTGTTTTGTTGGTTGTACCTAACCCTCCATCCTTTCTTCCTATTCTCACCTACTCTTGTTGGTAACCAATTTAATTAGTTTCTGATTTGTCTTTCTTGTGTTTGGACTGGTTTTCTTTTTTCTTTGTGCAAATTTATAAACATAAAAAAAGTTCTTATTTCCCCTTTCTCTCAACATAAAAGAACAACACTCTGAATGCTGTATTTTTACACTATTTTGCAAATAAAATTGACTTTGCATAAATGCATTTTTTCCCTTGTTGAAGATGTTTGAATTGAATGCTAAAGCACTTATGGTTCTGTTAGATTTTCATCAAATTTTTTCTCCAAGTAAAATAAAACATGGTATTTCTCAAAAAATGTATAAGAGTGCCTGGTACCCAGCTCAACATACTGCTGAGCTTGTATTTCTGGTCATCTGAAAAAAAGAGTTGTTCAGAACATTTTTAATTAATTTTTTATATGACACTGACTTATCTTTCTAATATTTACATGCTACTCTTACAGTTTTCTGTGAGTTACCTCATTGTATTTCCAATTTTTTGGTAACATTTCTATTTTTTTCATTCCCCATTATGCAAACACACAATGCATTACTCACACCAGCTGTTTCTTTGGGATTAATGTTGCAAACATTTGTTCAGTTTGACATTTGTCTTTTCTTATTGCATTCTTTCCATGGCCCAAATTTTAGAATGTAATTTGAAGTGATCAATAATTCATTCTATGTTCTCTAGATTGGTACTATTATTAAAAACTCTTCCATATAAAAATCTTTTCCATCAAGGTCATATGTGTTTCACAAGAAAGTTTCAAAACATAGCAAAACAAAAATAAAAACTCTCCATATCTGGTGCTTTGTACCATTTAATATTTTATTGGGCATACCTGGTTATTAAAGCTTTTCTGCATATGCTTGTAGAACATGAGGCTTTAGGTATATTGATTTGTGCTCATTATTAAATCATTGAAAATTATTCCATTATATTGTTTCTTGCAATTTCATTAATGTTTCAGAGTATAAATTACTCTGAATACCACTCTAAATATATGCTACACATTATAAAATTTAATTATTATTTATTATTTTTAGATATTCTATAATTTTGCATTTTTCTTTATTCTTGAATCAAGTTTTTTAAAACAAGTGTAAAGGAACTTTTGAAAAAATATTTTGTGCTAATTTCAGATATAATGATGATGATGAGAGAATTTGCATGTTATGGAACTCTTGGCTTGTTTGTGATTGCTTTACTTATCTTTTTAGTCACTGTATGCAAAAGACCAGACAAGAGCAACATAGAGAAAAGGCTTATTTTGGTTCAGAGTTTCAGAGATTCAATCCATAGTCAGCCAACTGCATAGCTTTGGGCTCCAGAGGAGACAGAAAATCATGGTGGAAGGGTGTGGCAGAGGAAGGTTGCTCAGGTCATGATAGTCAAGAAGCAGAGAGAGCAAGAGCTCTAGTCTCCAGGGACAAAATATAAACCTGTAACTGAACTCTATCCTGTATCTAAATGATACATTCAAAATTTGTTCATGGTATTAAATTGTTATTTTAACATTTTAACTTATACAAAGATGAAGAATGCTTTACATGGAAATCCAAGTCTTTTTTTTTTTTTGTGGTGGGGACATTGAACTCAGGGGCATTCAATCTCTGAGCCACATCCCCAGTCCTGTTTTATATTTTATTTAGAGGCCAGGTCTCACTGAGTTGCTTAGAACTTGCCTTTGCTGAGGCCGACTTTGAATTTGTGATCCTCCTCCTTCAGCCCTCTGAGTGCTGGGATTATAGGCTTGTGCCACCGTGCTCTGCAGCAAATGTTTAATATCATTTGTCAATATTTTTTCCCTGGAATTGGGTAAGTCAAAAGTTCATGTTTTCATTCTCATTTTACAATTTTGTTTTTCACAAGAACTTTTGCATGTTTTAGGCTGCTTTCTTTTGTTTAGTTTATGTATGTTCATTTTCAAATTTGAAATAGACTCCTAATTCAAAGAAAGTTATCTGTCAGTGTATAAAACAAGAAATTCTTCTGCGAATTATTATTATTTTTCTCTTGGGCATGTCAAGGAAAGTTTGTGTTGCTTCAGATTCCTTTCATATTATCTTTGATTTTTGTATCATAAAATTCCCCCTCATGGTTTAATTTTTTCAAATTTGCTGATATGTAATGAGTATATGTCCCTTTCTTTTCACATTTTCCCCCCAAACCAATGTCTTCACAAGTTGCTGCACTACATCTCATGTCCTTTTAAGTTTCTTCCTCACAATCAGTGCACTAGTATGCAAAAATTATATTTTTAAAATATTTTCAAAGATAACATTTACAGTTTCTAAGAATGATTTTAAATCAATTTTGGTTTCCCTCCTAATTTTCATTTTCCATATTAGATGTAATTTTTACTGATTTTTCATTCCCAAGAAACAGTGAGAGATGCCTTGAATTTGTTTTCTGTTGTGCTTCAATTGGAATATTTTGAAATTAGGTTATTTCTGCCATCTAGTTTTATCATGGGCTTTTGTGTGTCTGTGTGTGACTGTGTGTGCCCAAGCATATTTACTGGTTTATTAATCTATTTCTCTAGTGATACTACAGATCAAATCCAGGAACTTTCTACCACTGAGCTACAGCCATAGGACATTTTATTTTGTTTTTCTTTTTTATTTGGGACAGGGCCTTACTAAGTTCCCAAGTTGATCTTGACAGTCCCATCCATCAGGTACCACTGATAAGACAGGGAATCTAAAAAACCAAAATAATAATTTTGTATGCAATTGAAGAACAACAATTATAAACAACTACAAATGAATAAAGGAATCTACTATTTTGACTAAAAATAACTAGGTTTAGAAGAACATTTAAAGAAAAATAACATCTGTAAAATCCATCATAGTAGTTAATATTTTGGTGTCTTTCTTTTATAAGGCCAAATGTCAGTAAATATTCAGTTAGGAATAATCAAAATTAGCATTAATATTAGAAAATATTACTAAATGTAATTGCACATGTAGGTCTCTTAGTGGCCGAACTGGAATAACTGAATAAATGACATTATTTGATGGTAACACAGAATAAAATTAGTATCCATAGACCATATAGGAAAAATGTATTGCTGAATAAACAAATAAGCAGAGGATTCTATGGACATAATTACGTCTTCTCAAAATTCATATGTTGAAATTCTAACCTCTCAACTGATGTTATTTGGTAATGGCATTTTAAGAGGTAATTAATCTTAAATGAGATCATAAAGATGGGATCTTAATCTTATCAGGTTGTTTGATTTATAAGGTAAAATCCTGGTTGTACATAAAGAAAGTGATCACATAAATATCAGTTAGAAAGCTCCCACATCTCCTTCTTTAAATACAAGAAAATCTGAATAAAATATGGACCTGAAATGGTTCTACACATCTGTCCCCATAACAGATGTCCCTATATATATAAGGGACAATTCTAGATATAAGCTCTTCCCTAAAACTGGCAGCTTACAATTATTAGTTATCATCTCTGGGCTACTTATGTTTGCATAGATGTAATAGTCTAGAAATCATAAGGTTAAAATATATGTGGGATTGTCCTCCAAAACCTGGAATAAAACCTGAAGTAGTAAATGATTCTCACAAGGAAAAGAGATTAAATTGTTAAACTATGTATAGCATGTACTTCTTTAAATAAAATAAAATAACCAAAGCATTTTAAAAAATTCATTTCAAATACTAAACTTACGTACAAATGATTACAAGCTCCAAAATTTCTAAAAAAATTCTGCACATATATACACAATGATATTTTAGTGAAAAAAATACTTAAAGGTAAAAAGAAAAAAAAGTGTAAATCCTCAGATGTATTACAAAAGATATACAATGCCTACATAATTCTAAACATGAAAATTCACTATAAGCACAATCCAGTTTTTATTGCTATAAGGTACACCATTATAAAAAAAAATGGAGATTTACGAGAACAGGTAACTTACTGGTGAGAATGTCAAATGGTTCAGCCACATTGGAAAGCAGTTTGGTAATTTCCTACAAAATTAAACATTTTCTTAGCATATGGTTCAGCAATTTCACTCCTCAGTATTTACATGAATGAACTGAAAATGTATGTCCAAGCACAATCTGCACATGGGTGTTTATCGCAGCTTTATTCATAACTGTTAAATCTTAGAAGCAACCAAAATGTCTTTCGGTAGGTGAATGAATAAATAAACTTTGGTGCATCCAATCTATGGAATAACATTCAGTGTTAAACATAAACAAGTTATCAAACCACAAAAAGATATGAGGGAAGTTAAATGTAGATTACTAAGAGAAAGTAGCTGATTTGTTCAGGTTATGCACCATATAATTTCAAACTTTTGACACTTTAGAGAAGGCAAAACTATGAAATCATTGGAAATACCAGTGATTATTAAAGATTAGTAGAGAAGGACGGATGAATTGAGCACAGAGAATCTTTAGAGTAGCAAAAACACTATGTATGGTACTGCAATGGTCAGTGTGTGTGTGTGTGTGTGTGTGTGTGTGTGTGTGTGTGTCTTCCCAAAGCCATAGAATTCACAGCACCAAGTTTGAATTTTAAGATTATCTTTGAACTTTGGGTGATAACGATGTGTCAATGTTAGTCTATACATTGCAACAAAAGTATCACTCTGGTAGAGTATGCTGGTAATGGGTGAATCTGTAGATGGATGAATCTAGGAGATATATAGAAATTCTGCATACCTTCCCATTTAATTTTGCTGTGACTTTAAGAATGCTCTTACAAGAAAAAAACATTTAATTAAGGTCGTAATGCTACTATTCTATGGCTACATTGGTCTTAATCATCTTATTTCCTCACATAAGTTTAAAAAATGAAGTGTTCTAAGGTAGTTACTGATAAATTATTGTATCAATACTTGAAAGATGTGATAATTTGCCTGGCTTATCTCATTTCTTCAACCTAAGTTGTGCCCTAAAACATCATCCTAATATAATGCATTTTTTTATTATTTATTTTTTACTCAACAATTCATTTATTTTTGGTACCAGGAATTGAACCCAGAGGCACTCAACCACTGAACCACATCCCCAGCTCTTTTTATTTTTTTTAATTTTGGGACAGGATCTCGCTGTGTAGCTTAGGACTTTGCTAGGTGTCTAAAGCTGGCTTTGAACCTGTGATCCTTCTGTCTCAACCTCCCAAACCA
>JAJEJO010004998.1:46872-91822 GCA_020662805.1 Glaucomys volans | reverse complement strand
AAGCTGGCTTTGAACCTGTGATCCTTCTGTCTCAACCTCCCAAACCATAGGGAATAGAGGTTTGCACCACTGCAGCTGACAAACTTACTTATTTATATCATAATCCTGTTTCCAGAGACAAAAATGACATTTTGGTTCTATTTGAAGAAGTCAGAATCTGATTGTACTAATTTTAATTGTAGCAAGAGAATAGCCAAGCAAGAGGATAGGTATAGAGAATTTGCAACCTACCCACTGAAGGTTGTGACAATGGATATAAAAACAGCAGAGGAGAAATGACCTCATGATAAGAACCCAAACTGGAATGAAGGAGCTGGAGATGATGTCAAGTTGTTACTGTGCTATAACATTCTATTTAGCAAACGGTTTTTCAGTAGGTTTGATCATGGCAGTGAGGAATAATTGGCTATTGTTTCATTATGTAAGGCAACAGAATTGTGCTGGGAGCAAAAATATCAAACAAGAACAACTTAGAGGAGCAAAGTTTATTTTAGGTTCACAGTTTCAGAAGTTTCAGTACCTTTCTGACCAACTTCATTTTTCTGGGCCTGAAGAGAGGCACCATACCTGGAGGGTGTGGTGAAGGAAAGCCACTTGCCTTGTGGCAGCAGCAAAGGAGAGAGAAACAGAGAGATTACAAGAAGAGCCAGGGACAAGATATAATCCCCAAGGACATGCTGTCAAGGATCTACTTCCTTCAGGTGCACTCCACCATAGTGACTACCCAGTAGTCCATTCAAGTTATTAAACCATCAAATGGATTGGTTCACAGATAATATTACAGCTCTCAAAATGTAATCATTTCACCTCTGAATATTCCTATCTTGGCTAATGCATGAGCTTTTCAATGGACACTTTATATCCAAACCATAAAAAGAATATTCCAAGGGGAACAGAAACATAGAGTTTGACAAACAAAAATGATGAATACTTCTTTAAAAGGTAGCAATTCATTTGGGGAAGGGAGAAAGTAAATGAAAGTAAGTGCAAAATTAGTAGTGATAGACAAATTTTATTGGTCAAATCTGCATATCACCTGAATAGTGCTCAGGAGCACCATCACTCTCTCATGTTTCTCTGCCTCCAATGCTTACCTCCTTTTCTTATCTTGGTGGGCCACAGAACAAGGTAAGCAGCTTAAAAGCAAATTCAAAAACTATACTCTAGAGATTAGTATATCACAATTTTGAATACTACATGAGATCTGCTGAACTTGCTTTTATATAGAGTACATCCTTATAATAACCTAACCAATTTTTTAATGAGTTTGCTTTGAACAGATCATTGCTTATATCAGCTTAGGAAGTGTTTTGAATTTCAAATAGCTCTTTTCTTTCTTTCCTTCTTGTTCTTTTTGTTGTCAGTCCATATTTGCAAGACAACGTGCCAGACAAAATCCATATTTGGTCTGGGAACTGCTTATAATACAGTTTCACTGGGAAATGCAAGGCCTTCAATAAAGATATGTTGGTAAAATAAATGTATGGGCATGAATTGATTGTCTAGAACTCATTTTTAATGATTGCAGACTTAGTTCTAAACTATACAATTCTTATTGTAAGAAAGCTGGAGGAAGTTCAACTGTTTTGGTACCCTCTGAAAAGTAAAAAAAGTTTAGATTAGATGATTTGGTTTTGTTTGTAATAAGCAAATGCACATTTTGAATAAAATTTTCAATGAGGTGAATTTGAAAAACAAGGAACATGAACTTTCAAAAATTTAGTAAGAAATTGTTCTCTGATATTTTTCCCCACCTAAAAGCCCTATCAAGCAAAACAAAAATGTTGGCTTAATGCAATTTAAAGTAAACTAAATACAAAGTTATAAAAAATATATATTGGTAATCAACCATTTTACATGGGATCTTTTCCTTAATCCATATCTATAAAAACTAAAAATTTCATTCTATACACATAAGGCTACAAACCATATTATAATAGTTATATTTATACCTATGCATACAAATGGGCTAGATTGAATCAGTTCATGTACATCTAACTGACTCTTAAAGACTGCCTGATTGATAATATAAGCCATGACATGATTTGCCATTACTCACATCATTATTGCCTTGTTGTCCTTACTTTACTAAATAATTTTGCTGCATCATTTTATTAATTAATTTAAAATTAATTTGCTTGTTATTCACTTTTTAGAATGAAATGTAATTTTGAAAATGAAAATATTCATCTGTAATAGGCCATTTTTTTTAAAGAAGTGACAAAACATATGAAAGATCCATATGTTTAAAATGATAGCAAACTTGAACAAATATTATCATTCTTGGTATTTTTAGGCATGAAACTTAAAAGAAAACATAAATTCAAGAATGACATAAACTCTCATTTCCTTAGTCCATTTATTGATTGGGTTGTTTATATTCTTGGGGTAAAGTTTTTTGAGTTCTTTATAGATTCGGGAGATTAGTGCTCTATCTGAAGTGTGTGTGGCAAAGATTTTCTCTGTAGGCTCTCTCTTCACATTGCTGATTGTTTCCTTTGCCAAAAAAAGCTTTTCAGTTTGAATCTATCCCAATTATTGATTCCTACTTTTATTTCTTGTGCTTTGGGAGTCATGATAAGGAAGTCTGGTCCTAAGCCAACATGATGCAGATTTGGACCTACTTTTTCTTCTATTAGGTGCAAGGTCTCTGGTCTAATTCCTAGGTCCTTGATCCATTTTGAGTTGAGTTTTGTGCAGGGTAAGAGAGAGGGGTTTAGTTTCATTTTGCTGCATATGGATTTCCAGTTTTCCCAGCACGTTTGTTGAAGAGGCTAATTTTCTCCATTGTATGTTTTTAGCACCTTTGTCTAGTATGAGAAAACTGTATTTATGTGGATTTGTCTCTGTGTCCTCTATTCTGTACCATTGATCTACCTATTTTGGTGGTAAGACACTTCACAGAAGATCTACAAGCAATCAACAGATACATGAAAAAGTGTTCAACATCCGTAGTAATTGGAGAAATGCAAATCAAAACTACCCTAAGATTTCATCTCACCCCAATTAGAATGTCTACTATCAAGAATACAAGCATCAATAGGTGTTGGTGAGGATGTGGGGGAAAAGGTACTCTCATATATTGATGGTAGAGTTGCAAGTTGGTGCAACCACTCTGGAAAGCAGTGTGGAGATTCCTTAGAAAACTCAGAAAGGAGCCACCATTTCACCCAGCTATACCATTCCTTGGCCTATACCCAAAGGACTTAAAATCAGCATACCACAGTGATGCAGTCACATCCATGTTCATAGCTGCTCAATTCACAATAGCTAGATTGTGGAACCAACCTAGATGCCCTTCGATAGATGAATGGATAAAGAAACTGATATACACAATGTAATATTACTCAGCCATGAAGAAGATAAAATTATGGCATTTGAAGGTAAATGGATGCAGTTGGAGAATATCATGCTAAGTGAGATAAGCCAATCCCAGAAAAATAAAGGCCAAATGATCTGTCAGATAAGTGGATGATGAGGCATAATGTGGGGTGGGAAGGAGGCAAGAATAGAGGAAGGATGGATTGCATAGAGGAAAAGAGGGATGGGGACAGGGTGGAGGGGGAAGAAAAATAACAAATGAGACAAACATCAATAACCTATGTACATGAATGATTATGCAAATGGTGTGATTCTACTTCATATACAACCAGAGAAACAATTATACTCCACTCATGTACAATGAGTCAAAATAAATTTTTTAAATAATGGAAAAAAAAAAAGAATGGCGTAAACTCTTCTCTATATTAAAAAGCCAAACCTTAAAGTAATGGAAAGGAACATGCTCTTAGAAGAAAAGACAATTAATGAGCAAGTGCTTTTACATTACTGATGTAAATACAGATAGCACACTGTTTCGACTTTTATAATTTTGACTTTTCTGAACTGGTTATCTCCTGCTATATATCTAATTCATTATGTAATTCAAATACAGGTCTTATTTCATTGTGTTCATCATTTTTTGTCAATATCTGTTTCAAGCATGAAATGTAAGTTCCAAGGGAATATTTGCATACATCCATAATAATGTCAGCATTAAAGCAAGTATCCAGAATATATAAAATTTCTCAACAAATGGTTATTGAATACTGAAAGAATGAATTGCAGGTTGAATGCAAGAATAATTATGACATGTTACTGGACATTGCTAACTCTGTTAACTCAATATACTGCTAAGCCCAAATCAAATATTACAGAATCAATAAGGACAACAGTGGTAAGTAAATTTTCCTTATGAATTTGCAAAACTACAGTGTAAATAAATACACATCTATAATATTATGGATGATTTTATTCAGTTACTTTGAAAACAGGAACAGGAGACTCATTAGAAAGATTTGAAAGTATTAGGAATGATGCACATTAGTTTCTTATTATGAAGAATTGGCTTTTCATATAAAAAAGAAAATTATAAAGGGTCGTGGCTTTCTTAAAATTCTGAGAAACGTGGTCTTTTTTTACCTGTTTATGTTTAACATAGTATTAGGAATCCTAGCCAGAACAATAAGGGAAAAGAAAAAAGAAAAGGGAACACAACTGGAAAGGAGGAAATCAAATTATCTTCTGGTCACAAAAACATGATGATAGAGGAAGTAATTCCCAAAGACTCAAACATGAACTATTAGAAATAATAAATTTATCAAAATTTCAGCATAAAAAAATCAACATACAAAATTCATCATAGCTTGTATATGCAATTAGTGAGTTATTGGAAAAAAATCAAGAAAGCAATCCTATTTACAAAAGCCACCCCAAAATAAATAAAATATAAAAAAAAGTAAAATAAATTACCTGGGAACAAAGTTATCCAAAGAAGTGAAAGAACTTTGCAATGAAGACTGTAAACTCCAGATAAAAGAAATTGAAGAGGGTACAATGAAATGGAAATATCCTGTGGTTATAGATTGGAAGAATGACTATTGTCAAAATGTCCACTCCCAAAGCAATCTCAGATCAGTGAAATATCTAACAAAATAACAATGACATTCTTCAAATAGCCTTATAATACAGTCTTAAAATTCATGTGTAACCACAAGAGACCTCAAATAGTTAAAGAAATCTTGAGAAATAAAGCTGAGATATCACACAATCTTATATTCTACAAAAATATACTAAGTAGCATGGAACAAAAAAGACATGAAATAGAATAGAGATGCCAAAAACAAATCAGTGTATCCACAACCAACAAGTTTTTGACAAGGATTCTGAAAACACTCAATGGAAAAAGGACTGCCTCTGAAATAAAGGGTATTGGAAAAATGGACATCTATATGAAAGAAAAAAAAACTAAATCTCTCCCACTGAATATAGTAAGAAACTCAAAATGATTATTTAAATATAACACCTGAAATTATGGAGCTACTAGAAAAAAGAGAACAACCACTTCATGATATTGATCTGTGGAAGGATATTTTGATAATGTGCCAAAGGCAGAGGCAAGGAAAAGAAAAATAGGGATTATGTCATTAAGCAACAACAACAAAATACCCTCTGCCTGACAAAGGGAACCAGACAAGGCACATAATGGGAGAAAATATTTGCACACTATTCAACTGGCCATGAATTGATGTCCAGAATATAGAAGGAACTCAAATGAGAGCAAGAAACAATTAATCCAATTTAAAAAGGGACAAAAGATCTGGATAGGTATTTCTCAAAAGAAGACATACAAATGACCAAAATACAAAAAACATACAAATGACTAAAACATGAAAGCAACCTAAGTGTCCAATCAAGAGATGAAAGGAGAAGCAAATATGGTATTTACACACAATGCAATACTATTCAGGCATCAGAAGGATGAAATACCAGCCAGGAGCAGTGTGCACGGCTCGGGAGGCTGAGGCAGGAGGATCGCTAGTTCAAAGCCAGCCTCAGCAACTTAGCGAGGCCCTAAGCAACTCGGTGAGACTCTGTCTCTAAATAAAATACAAAATAGGGCTGGGGATGTGGACGAGTGCCCTGATCAATTTCCCATAAAAACAAAAAAAAAGAAAAGAGAAAAGATTAAATACTGTCACTTCTTTAGACAACATGAATGAATCTAAGACAGTATGTTAAGTGAATAAACAAGACAGAGAGGGACAAAATGTAATATATATATATATATATATATATATATATGGAGGATCTAAAAATATTATTCTTATAGAAATGGAGAGCATAGCACTAGTTACCATGGTATTGGAACTGTAGAGAGGAACAGTGAGTACAAAGTTGTAGTTGATAGGAGAAATAACATCTGGTGCTCTATTGCACAGTAGAGTGACTAATTAACAATAGTGTATATTTCAAAATAAGTACAAGAGAGAATTTTTAGCTTTTACCACAAAAAATGATAAGTATTTGAGGTAATAAATGTGTTAACCACTCTGATTTGATTATTACACAATTTATACAAACATCAACAATCCCATGGTATCCATAAATGTATACAACTTTTAGAGAACTCTAAATTTTTGAAAACACACCTTTATACACTTTCAAAATTTTAGATCCAAAAATAAATTTTGCTTCAAAGAATATTAACAAATTTGTGACGTCTCCTATTTACACCATGGCAAAATTGAATATTCATATTAAAGATTACTTTTTCTAAAATGGCCTTCTGGGCACATATTACCAATGTGATGTTAAAAAGTAAGAAGGAATTCCCTTTAAAGTTTAACTTGCTTTTATGAACCTAAACAGATGCTGCAATTGATGCACAGTGTATATAATTGTTCATGTTAAAGTCATGGTTCAACTATAAGAAAAGAAGTAGAGTCAAATCAATATATATTTATCACAAGGAATTGTATTAGGAAATTGAGGGATCTTTTTAGGGAAGTCTAAAATGTATATTGCAGAGTATCAGAAAGGGAAAGAAAATTAGAACTAGAGGACTTGAGCTAAATTTACAGTCGATACTATGAATTTCTTCTTCTCCTTCTCAGTTCTGTTATTGAGCCCTTCCCACTGATGGAGTCAGTCTTACAGAGATTTAGAGATGCTGACTTAGAGATGCTGTAAAATAAACTCCTTTACTTAAGTTTATATGATTATGGATTTAATCACATCTACCTATATAGCAACATTTATATTACTGTTTTGTAGACTAGCTGGGACTATACTCAAACCAGGCTGACCCATAAAATTGAGCATTAGAATACAATTGCCAACTGGAATAAGCATGCATCTCCTAAAGCCACACTTAATCTCCAAATAATGACAATTAAACCATATTTCCATCTAATATAATACAAATGCTATGTGTGCAACTGAAAATATTTCAATTTATTAATTGGAAGAAATATAAATTTGGAAAATGTTCACTCTTGCCTTTTTAAAAATTTAACTTAAATACTGTGATATGAAATTAACTATTATTAGTATATCTCATGTTACATAAAATGCAGGGGCTAACAGAGGGAAAGAGAAAAAACATTATACATATACACATGCATATAAAAATAAAGCAAAATAACTACAGACTGTTAGAGCTCTCATTTCTTCATGTAGTCATAGCTGATATTCATAACTTTCATAACTACCTTGTCCTACAACCCACTCCACATCCTCTTCACATTGAGGAAGCCCATCAGTTAGCTCTGGTTGTTTACTTGGTGAGGATCATTCCTGAGAACTCTGGTACATTAGTAGTTCTGTCTGTGTTTGGTTATTAACTTGAATCATAGTACATAGTATAAATAAAGTATATCCTAAGTGATCTTCTGTATTCCAGACATACTTTGCCTCATCTTCCTTTTGTAGTAGGAATGGAGTTCGCTTCCTGTATGGGACAAGGATTCTTATTGATAGAGAATTAGTACATTTCTCTTTACCTCAGTTGAATCTTCTCCATATCAATTATTACCAAACAAATGGAACCTACTTTATTTCTCTCATAATTTTATTATTTTTGTAAGTATTTAGAAATTCTTGTGTTCCCAAACACCTATATTTTGTGCTTAAAACTAAACATTTTACAAGATTATGAGTATTTATACTTTAATTTTCATTCCTAAAAAAGCAATTCTTGTTCTAAGATATACCAAATAAAATAAAAATTTAGGGAAAAGCAGGATTCGACTATATGACTCAAAACTTATGCAACTAAACACTGATAAATCTTTCAGCAAAGAAGGAATTTTAACTAGAGCAATACAAGCAAAATCTAGCCAAACTCAGTGAAAACCCTGCTGGCTGACTTCATCCTCATTCCATCTTACGCATATCTGAGTTGGGAGCTCCAACTGCTTCCTTAGATTGGGAGTTCACGTTGAGACATCATCTTCCAACAGAGACCAGCTCCATCGAAATTTCAAATCTAATATACAGTGAAGCACTAATAACCAGTCAATACTTTAATGTAAGAAATGACTTTTATCTTCACTTTTACATCATAATTTACTAAAGTCTACTAAAGGGAACATACAGTAATTCATGAAGTCATTGCTTATATTCAGCCTTTGGAAACATTTCAACTTCTTTATTCCCTGGAAGATTTTCATAAGTTGTAAGACTTTATTTTAAATTGTGAGAAAGTTGCCCTCCCAGTTTTATCATTATGTATGGTAAGAACTACCTAAGAAGTAATACCAGGATCTTTGTAGAATAAATGATTCCACAACGTAAGCAGGAAATAGGAATTGTGGAAAAATAGAATACATTCAATATTTTTATCTGTTTTACAAAGTTAAGGTGAAATAAAGCTGGATTATTATCATAATATTTTATAATTTTCTTTTCCATTGACTAAGTTTGCCCAAGGTTTGTAAAAAGCACTCATAACATTGATCATTACCCAACAATCTTCTGTCAGCTGAACACCTGCTTTTATGCCTGCTAGTCTAAGGTAAGTCACACCATACTTATATTTAATGCTTCATTTTTTAAAAAATGTATAGGTCACTTTTTCATGTTTTTCTCTATTAAATTTTAACTAATTTTTCCTAATTTTATTTTGACAGAAAAAAGTTGGTATTTTTATTATTAAATGTTAAATAATCTACAGAGACTATTCTCACATTTTACATCTACTGCATTTAGCATTATTTTCAATTTCTTAGCTGCTCCGTACACATTATCCTTACATTTTCAGTCATTTTCAAAGGTGAAAACAAATTTAAGATGTTATTTCTTTTTTCTCTGTAGAACAAGGTTCAGCATGCACAACCATAGAAATGAAAAGTACCCCATTTGTGTACAATGAATCAAAATTAAATCTGTAAAAATTAAAAAAAATTGAAAAAAGAATAATAACAGTAAAATAGAAATTAAATTTCTTAAACAGGTACAAAGCTTCAAAAATAAGATTGTTTAACAGTGCTATAATGTGTGTTGGACCAGTTTTCTTCTGTTATCACAAGCAATGTGGTTTTCTTATCCATGATCACTTCATGATCTGAGATAGTCACAGAAGCACTAGCAATCACATGTGATTACCAGAAAATAGGAAATAAGGAGAAAAATCTAGTCTGTCTGTAAAAACAAAGTCCCCTAATCTAACAACTAGCATCTACTGATACATAGCCTGTGGTCACAGATATGAAAGAAGTTGGGATAAAATATGGTGCACTATGTTTTAAATACTTTATTGAATTATATGTAATAGTAATAGTAATGCAATTATGTCCTCTGTAAGCATAGATATCATTTTTGTATGTCTCTATTTTTAATCAATGCATATATTTAAATTTTTGCATCAATTTTATGTTAACTTATAAATAATTATTTTTCTTCTTGTATGCTATTAAAAGAGGCAAATTGCATAATAATTATATATCTTTAAGACTTAAAAAAATTTATAAACAGCTGTTTTCTAAAGGTTTGTGTTTTGAATTGTTGCTAAATTTGTATTCTCAATTTATTTAAGTTTTCTACTTTGGTTTAATTCAGTTTAAATGATATCCATTTTCCTAGAAAATCCAATTTCATAATGAAATGTTCACATTATTATCACAGAGTAAGATATCTCTTACTATTGTCAAAAGTAACCACTCTTCTACAATTTTATCTAAATATTATTGATTTTTCCTTACCTAATTTCTTATTGCCATATTTTTGCTTTCTTTTTCATGATTTGAGTAAGGACTTCATCAACCTTCTTAGTCTTTTAAGAACCAAAACATGAATTATTAACTTCTTTTCTCTTTCATAAAAAATAATCATTTTAAAATCAATAAATTTATTAATATTATGCTGTTATTTTCCCCCCAAAATTAATCAAATGTTTTATTATCCAATTTAAATGTTATCTGTTTAATATGCAAGGGTTTAAAACTATGTTTTTATTCTTCAGAAATCTGGTGCATCATAAATCTTCCAAAGGGCTTCCCAAGTGTAATTTTTAAGGTAGAAACATTGCATTGTAAATTATCTTGTCTTCAAGAAAACTATTCATAGCTTAGCATTAATGCAGAATTACTCTCTGCATTCTTCCCATATAGAGCTGTTTAGTGACTACCATAAGATATACAGGTGTTAATTTACATATGTGTTCCATGTTACACAAAGAAGTATTTCATAGTAATTTATATTTGAAAAAGGTGCACTTGAAAGAAAAGATAAAAATAAATTTCAGTTATGTGTTTGATGAGAAATAGTACTAAACCACAAAACTTACATTCATATAACTATTTTACTAATTTCAAAAGACACTATTCTTCATAGTTTAGCCATACATATCAGTCTTTTTTATACTTACTTACATACATTCGGTATAATTCTCAGATTTAATATGCTTTGGAGCCAAAAAGAATCTGTCTACCAGTGCAGTCTTTCTTCAAATCTCTGGTACTCAAATTGGCTCAGTCATTTGGTAATTTTTTTACTAAATTTTTTAAAGCATAGGCATCGTTCCAAAACATTTTATCAAAATAGATTTAAACATTCCTCATGGGGAAGGTCACACTGAGTCCATTTACAACAACGGAAAGATTCATAAAAATAAGAGGTAACACATCGCATACCTGAGCATGAGTGTTGAAGAAAATTTATTAAAATATTATTCTTATGCCCTTCAGAGTTCATCCTTTTTAATTCTTGAGCATTTATAAGCTCTCTTCAGAAAATTCATTAATATTTTGTTATAGTTAAACAAGTGGGAATTTTTAATGAGCCATGTTGGAAGTAGCTGGCCAAAAGCCTACTCTCTTTAATCTAGCCACATTGCCCTTCTTTGCATATCAATGGTTCCATTTCTCATTTTCCCCTGTGCCAGGCAGCGCTGATCCAAGCACAAAGCTACTTTTGAATTAATAGAAGATGAACACTGAGGTCAGTTTATCAGACCTGGAAGGAGAGGAGAAGAAATGAGCTCAACAAACCGAGGAAAAATCTGAAGTACAAAAACAAGAGCAAAATCAGGTTATACCAGTCACATTGCCCTGTAGTCTATTTTGATTCTAATTGTCAGGTTTTCCAATTTTAAAGCTTGGTTTTGTTCATTTTCATTTGCTAACTGAACAAATGCAATGAATAAAATATTTATAAATAAGGTCTTGGGTGATCTCTAGATAGCAGGAAATAATATATATTGATACATGAACATTATTATATGGAAGGAGCATGCTAAAAAGCACTTCAATGTATATTTTAAGGCAGCAATGTTCAATAGCTATATGGGACACATACGTAATTAAAATTTTTGAAGAATTCTACATAAAAAATAATTATAAAGAAGTAAGATTTTGCTTTTCTTTTAATTTTTTGCCAGAATAATCAAACATAATTCACCTAAAGCATTCTATCACGCTTTATTTCAGACCACAAAAAGACACAGAACCTCAGTTAAACCCCAACAAGTGAATAATGTAGGAAAGAAAACTTTGTGGTCAACTACTGAATTTATTACTATTACAGAAGTACAGCCTAATAAATGCCAAAGAACACAAGATTGTAAATTGAGAACATTGCCTGTGATGGGGGAATGGGGGCATGTGAAATGGTATTATCTTTAAAAACCAAAAGAGTTTATCACTTGTGGAAGTGGGTGGCTACATTGGGAAAGGGAGCAAGAATGCAGGAAAAGGATGGAAAGATACTTAATTGGGCAGCTTCTTTGTTCTTGTATTGTAGCTCCTAAAAACCACGGGGGAACTAAGCCAAGGCAATATCTTACATTTAAGGTACAACTACACATTGCCAGTGCAGAGGACCCAATTTGTTAGTTGCTAAATTATTTTCCTTGACATAAATCTAGCTTTTGTTAGTAATCATTCTATACAAAAGTACACCCACTCATTCCATGGTCCAACACCCTAGTGAGAATACCCTCACTACTCCAGGTTGGATATATCCTTCAAGTACAGCTCATTTTGTCATTTACAAATACAACTCATCTTGTCATTTATGAGTCCTTGGGTAAAGGCCCTGATCACAGGGACCCCAATAGGCCAGGATCAGTCACTTTCCTAATATGCCAATCAAAGAGAAGTGGCAAAGAGATAGAATTGAAGATTTAATCAGTGAGGCCAAGAAGAAAAGGTAAAGGTGTGCAGTGCTCAAAGATCCATCTTCATGGGATTAACAGAAATTTTGAGGTTTCATAGAAAGGGAGAATAAAGGGAAGAGTTAAGGGAGAATTGCATACCTGGAGGATTTTCATAGGTGGCAGAGTACGTCATCTTCGTCAGGCTAGGGTTGGTGGAGCATTACCTTGGGACTGTTCTGTGAAACTGTTAAGGGGGTTATTTATTTCCCATAGTGAGATGATTCACCTTGCTTGGGAGGGCAGCCTAATTCCCATCACAAGGTAATTGTCCCCATTTAGGGGAACAATCTCATCTTAGGGAAGGGAACCTGATCAAGGTTCAAGGAGGTCCTAGTGAGGGACCCTCAATTAAAGAAAACAGGTCCTTGACATACAAAACAGGAAAACTTGCATCATGTCCTAGATATTGAGTCATAGAAAATTATTTAGGAAAACAAAGATAACATACTCAAAGGGAAAGAAAAAATGTGGGCTATCTCAAGAAGGAGAAGCCACACCTTCTTCTTGGGTTTTGATATTTATAGAGTAACAGTAGTTAGGATTTGAACTAGAGATACAGCCAGAAAGGAGTTACAAAATTTCACTAGTTTTCCTTATGATTGCAGGTTGCTTGCATACCATGTTGTTTTCTGAGGGTAGAGACTTGGGCAAAGAATGCAGTCCTATTGTCAATCAGTCCTATTGTCAATCAGTCCAACAAAGTGGCTCAGAAGAAATAAAAACGTTGCAAAGCAAAAAGGATCAGAGAGAGACAAAGTGGAGTTGGAGAGGTCAGTGCTGGACTCTTACAGCCTTTCTCATATATATGCAGTGTTCCTAGGAATCCAAAGGCATAAAGATATTCTAGAAAAGAAACTCTCACTATATTTAGTTGGATAGAAGTGCACTATGACAAGACATATGTTAATATCAAGAGCATTCAAACATATTTATTTTTAAAACACTATCATGCACATCATTCTAAAATTCCAAAAATTTATGGCATAGATTTATTCCAACAAATATATTAATATATGTTGGCTTTTTAAGTTATTCGTTAGGGTTGGATTACATTTCATTCCATGATTTATTCACCAATAACATTAAGACCACTAATAATATTTTATTTAAATATACAAATAATGTCACAACAGCAAATTTTCATGTTCTTGTCAAATAGATTAAAGTAGAATTTCTATATCAGGAGCATATAAATTCCTAATTTCAACATTCACTGACAAATTGTCCGACAAATAACAGCAATTTTCTCTCACACAGACAGTGGAAAATATGTTTTTCTAAACCTGCTACACCAGTAGATAATGAATATATTCTGATTTTTTGTTATTGTGGTTCTACGTTATGCAGCAGCATAACTGCTCTTCCAGAGGCCAGTTATGGTAAAACTTCTGTGTGGATGTTTATCTGAACTGTCCATGGAATTGGCTGATTTTTCTTTTGTGTCCCATACTATCTTGAAGAATCTTTTCTAATAATTTTCACAGAATTTCACTATCTGGATTTTTTTTTTTTTTTGGTATTTTAAGTGATTTGAGAAAAGAGTCTCAGAATAGTTAAATTTGGTATTCTTTGTCTAGATGGGGCACTAAATCAGTTGCTGAATGAATTAATGAGAAAGTATTGCACACTATACCTAGGGAAAGAACCTGCCCTCTCTGGACAAGCTTAATGCTTGGCCATGATTCAAATAATTCCAAACTTGTCTGGGGAGAAGATCAAAGAAGATCAGAGAATATGTTCTCTTTCCTTAGTATGAGATGCTAGAGATCTGCAAAGTAACAGAGGGAGACCTGGCTCTGATAGTTTGTTGCTGGCCTACGAGCAAGCTACAGTTAGTGGGTGTCAATTGCATAAGTTTGAATTTTACTTGCATACATTATTTAAAGCATAGAATGTTACATGTAAGGATGCATATATGTTTTACAACTCAAACTATCCTTTAATACAATGTCTTTTTACAATCTTCTTTTTATTCTTTCTTACGTGATTTGGAGAGAAAGGAACTTTATCCTTTTTTTGCAACCCCCCTATGACCTAGCCTAGGGTGATTGGATAGATTTTTTCTTGAATAATATTATAGTAAAAAATACTTCACTTGCAATTATGTATGTACTGATTATAGAAAAAGCAAACTGGGTATAAAAGTCTGATTTTGCTGAAAATTTTCTTATACTATGATCATTTTCATAGTTAAGAAGTTAAAACAATTTTTCATGATGCGATTGTCATAATGAAATAAGATTAATTTTCTGTTGTATATAGAATACCCTCACTATATTAGGCAGTTTAGTAATACCAATGGGATATGTCAAAGTAAACATTTCATTTGTTATCAACAGTCTATTTGAATAAATAATACCATCTCTATGACTTTGAAATATGCACTGTTTTGTTAGCATTTTGACTGTGATCAAAGTACTGACAAGAACAACTTAGAGGAGGTAAAGTTTATTTGGAGTCATGATTTCAGGCAGGGGTCTTGGTCTGTAGATAGTAGAGTCCATGGCTCTGGGCCTAAGGTGAAGATGCGCATCAGGAGGGACGGGCCCAGAAGAGGAAAGCTGCTCATTTTATGGTGCCATCAGGAAAGAGAGAGAAAGGAGAAGGGGCAGCAGGGGAGATGAATCCTTGAAGGGCATGACCTGGTGACCACCTTCTCTAACCTTGTCCCACCTGCCCACAATTACCACCCAGTTCATTCAAATTAGGAGGGGCTGTTTAGATTAGAGCATTTATAATCCAATGATTTCATCTCTGAATATTCCTGCATTAGCAGGAGCTTTTGTGGTACATCTTGTATTCAAACCATAACAATGTATATCAGAACACCCTGAATAGCTAGGAATGTCTTTCACAGGGTTTTCCACACAAATATAAACGTATAAAAATCTGGCACAGTTAACATACTTTGGTCAAAGAGAAAGCATTTATTCTTCACTGTACTATATTTAAATTTGTGGTTACTTCTCATTTCCTTAATTTCTAATTGTAATTCATTTAAAAATAATCATCATTGATAGTTTCATTATCTGACAAGACTAACTTGGAGTTGTAGAATTCTGCACATACATATATGCATATATAATATATATTATGTATTATATATGTTACATATATATGTATATTTTACACACACGTGTGTACATATATTATATGTATATGTGTATATGTATATACATATATATGTGTGTGTCTGTGTATATATATATATATATATATATATATAGTCTCTCAGTCTACTCTTACCAAATGTTTTGTAACAAATATCACATCTTAAGTCTTCCAAACTGGAACCTAACACTAATTAGTGGTGTGGTCCCTAATGAGTTATTTACTTTTGAACTGGTATTTTTCATCTAGGAAATGGAGAATCATGTCATTAAATTATGTGTTTTGAAATTAACTGTTTTTCATAAATCTTTGATATTATCTTTACCCTATATAAGTTGCAATACGTCATACGTCATCTTTTTTTCCCATATATTCTTGCTCAGTGCAGTTGTTCAACAGATATAGCAATTAGCATCAGACAGGGTACAAAGTAGATATTTGATGATATATACTATTTTCCTTGTCTTTAAGTCCAAGTGTTCAATTTCATATACAAATGAAGGAATATCCTGACTGAATTTCATCGCTTAATTATCAAGCTTTTTCAAAAATTTTCTCATTCTGCTACCAAAACATTTTAGCTAAAATTTGAGCATGTTCTTTTGTTATTAGTGCTCTTCCTAATTCTCAGTACTATCCTTTAAAAAGCTTTATCTATGGTGGAAAGAGTTAACAAATTGTGCATTTATTACTCATATTTAAGAGAACATTTTGAAAGTGTTAGTTACAAAAAGTTAACTCACAATGATATTTTTAATTGATTCTGAGCCAATTTGCCTGAGGTGGGTTTTGAGAAGTATTTTAGAAAATATTCTTATGATTATTTAAATTTTGAAAATTATGCCCAGGAAGTTGTTCATATTCTTACTTTTTTATGGCAGTTAATTATATTATTTCTTTGTAATACAAACTTCCACAAGGAAAATGTTTGCATTTATATATGGTAAAGATACCTACTGTAATAAATAGTTCTCAAAGAACATAAGAAAATATGTGTATTCTTATTCATTATAAAATATACTAACTTTCCTGCATTTATAAAATGGCAATATTTATATATAAGCATGAATATATTAATTGTTTTTGCATGATTCATATTAATGTCAAAGAGAATTCATGTACATGATTTTATCCCATATTTTGAACACTATCAAATGATTTATTGAAGATTGTGTGAAAATGAAACATTTTTAAAGAAACAAACACTGAAAATATACTTTCTTGCATTTCATCATTTCTACTAATACAACAGGAAAAAAATTATTCTTGTTTTTTAGATTTCTCACATATGTTCTTGCTATTTTGGTCTGATGCTTTCTATGATTATTGATGAACTAGCAAATTGATACATACAGAACTAATGAGTGAATCCATTAAATCACCTTTGGTGAAAGAAACACGTGTAAATGTTTTTATATTCATATTAACTTAAAATTTCTTAACAAGCATATTAGATGGTGAGCATCAGTCCTGGCTTTGGAATGACCAAGAGACTCGCTGGAGTCTGAGACTTGTGGCATTAAAACAGAACAGATTAAACAGAAATGGATGAAATTAAGAATGAAGAAAGTGAAAGTCAAATGTACTAAATTATCAAATTTATATAAGAAACCATCATTTATACTTCATTTTAAATTTTCTTAAATGTGTTTTTAAATACCACTAACAAAAAGATGTGTCTTTATTAAAGTGTTAAAATGCTCTGAATGTGGATGATTTTTCCTAAAGCAAGGAAGTAAGTGTTGTGGGCCACAAATCAAACTTAAACTTATTCTACAATTATTTTTTGTTCATAAAAATAAGGAATACTAATTGGAAAATTAGAATTAACTTATTTTGAATTAATTAGATAATAATATTATTTAAAATTGATCAATTAATATAGATCTTCTGAAAGTGTGATATCAGGCAAGATGTGTTAGGGAAATTCATTGACAGAGGTGCACATTTTCAAAACTTATTGATCTAAACTATTTATTAAAATAATTCATTTACTTTTTCTCTCACCTATTTACACATAAACATACACACACAAATTGCTTCCTGCAAAATTGATCATTATTCCTAAATAATATATTCAATTAAATTATTCAAGGTAGGTCAATAAGGGGGAATTCCTTATAAAATGAATGTAAATTTGGTTCTTTATATGACCAAAGTCTTCAAAGACAATTTTATCTCCACAAATAAAGAACTTTTATCTGTTGCATAAATTGAGATGTATTCCTGTCCTCTGCGTTCTATTCCAATCACAACTTCTAAATGCAGTTCTCTAACCAAGGAGATACTTTCTCTGCCTCTCCATACTAAACATTTTTTATTTTTATGAATAATCTCCATTTCTCACATATGTTCTTGATATTTTGGATCTGATGCTTTACATGATTATTGGTGAAACAGAAAATCATTCTAGAATTAGTTCTTACACATGGAACTAATGAGCAAATCTATTGAAATTGCTTTTAGTGAAAGCAACACATGTACACATTTTTTTATATTCATATTGACTAAAATTTCTTAAAAGACATCAGAAAAAACATGAAATAATGTGTAGCTCTTTGTATCAGACTCATTTCATAAAGGAAAGTTCTATGTCGAAAGAACATTAGGGTTATCAGCTGTATTTAATACAAGAAAAAGAAAGTGTGGTCGGTTCTAGGAGTTCCTAACAAAGAGATAAGAACACATGTTGTTTCAACTTCTCAGGTATAATTGTCACAACTGTATGTTTGTTCTTCTCCCTGGTATCTATTCATTTAGCTTGTTAGAGAAGCAGTGTACACCAGTGCTCGAAAAAATTAATATTCCAGCAGCAAAGCCATGTGTTTAAATCCCTGCAAGAAAGTGAACAGATCCGTGAATATGACAAGTTAGTTAAATTCAAATTTCTCTGTACTATTCTAAAATGTACAAGAAATATGGAAATGTTAACTAAAATATTATAGATACATTCTTAATATGGACTATGACATATTATCATATATATAATATTTCTAAATGTCTTGTAACCTCTTGGAGATATTTGTATGGGCCTTCGTACTTGACAAGTACTTAAGTATTAGGTAATATTATATATATATATATAATGTAAATTTTTAATGACTAGCATTATTCATTTCATATTATTATTTTATTAAAGTTGTTATATGTGTTATCTTGATTACTTTTTGTTTTATTTGATGCATTCTATTTTTACACATTACTCATTTGAACTGAGGAATATTATTTTGCACTATGATTAAGCATTTTCTATTGATTTTACAAAAGATATCTGACAGAGTCCTTCATTAATTCATTTAGAGTTCAACATAAATGGACATCATTCTGAAAAAGTGAGCAAAAATTGACAAGATAATTGGGAAAAGTCAACCTGGCAATGATGACATAAAATACTCATGTAAGAATATTTTCTGAGTCATTACAATGATGTAAATTTGTGCACTTCTCAGGTCACAGCTATATAACAGTAAAAACAAATGGGATTTGTAAGAGCATTGAAATTATGGTTCTTATATATATATACTTCTCTGAAAAATAAACAGATTACTTCAGGTATATATTCCATAGTGGACACTTCTGCCACAAGGGAGCAGAAGTCAGAAAGTGCATAACTTTCCTATGTACATATATGAGTACACCACAGTGAATCTCACCACCGTGTACATCCATCCACAAGACTGGGATCCTAATTAGAATAAGATATATTCCATGCTTGTATAAATATATCAAAATAGATTCTACTGTCATGTATAACTCAAAAGAAAAAATAAAACTTCTCTAAAAAAGAAAGAAAATGCATGGAATTTTGAAGTGATGAGTCTAAAACAGTCTTAAAAAAATAAAAAGGCAGATTCAATTATAGTGCCAAAGAAAAGCAATATATAAGCTACTAAAATATTTTTGCATTTGCTAAATTTTACTCTTCCACAAAAGAATACCTAGCACATAGAGCACGCTGCAAATAAATATCCTCACTGTATTATTTTGCTGGGGCTTCCATGAGAAAACACAACTAACTGACTGGGTATTCTGGACAATGGAACTTCCTTTCTCACAATTCTGGAGGCCAGAAATGTAAGGTCAAGGTATCATCAAAGTTGATTTCCTCTGAATGCTTACACCTTGGCTTATAGGTAGGCACCTTCTCATTGTGTTTTCACATAGTCATCTCTCTGTGCAAATATGTGCTAGGGACCATGTGTACAAATTTCCTCTTCTTAATAAGATAGGATTCAGGGCCACTCTAACAGACTCACTTTGATTTAATCACCTCATTAAAGATCTTATCTCCTATTATATCTTGAGGTAATTGGAGTGAAGACTTCTATGTGTATATTTAAGAGTGGAAGCACAATTCCTTTTACAACTCACCCTCTTTGTTTTTAAAATCTCCATTATACCCCTATATAGGAAAAGCAAAGACAATATGTTTGATAAGGTCATAGTAGTCATTATATGAAAATAAAAACTATGTTAAAGATTACATAGCTGTAGCAACCTGGTAGGCAAAAATATTACACAAAATCAAAATACTCTGGACATTTGAAATAAACATCGTAGTTTCTATGATTACTATTGTGAATACTAAGGTATTCTAAATCACTTTTATTTATTAATCTGAGCAGTACACAAATATTATTGATCCATTACAAAGAACAATCCAGATGACCAGTTGTTCTTGGTCATTAATTATTAAAGCAATCATTTTGTTTAATTTAGTAAATTTTAATGGTTAATTTTCTAACAACAGTATTTTGATAAATTATTCCTAATATCTCAAAACTTGCACTTAGAGCATAATCATATTAAAACTGAACATATCTACACATACCTTCCTGTGGATGAGGAATAATTTTACTGTTGCCCGTATATATAGACTTGGCCCCCAGGTGACTATAATGGGACACACTATGGACCTTTAAAAGTGGAAAGTTCTTAAGTCATTGATGCAATGCCCTTCAGGGTATTTTGGGACTCCCCCCACACCTGCATTACTGTTGACCATGGTTCAAGTTGCTAGAATTTTGCTCCTACCTGAGCTCTTGCCATGGTGTATCACCATCCATCCACTGTCTTCACCAGAACTTAACCAATTCAGAAATCAAACATTTGAGCCTTCAAAACAGGGAGCTATAAGGCTTCTTTTTATATGTATTTGTTGTCCCAAATATCTCATTGTAATAACACAGAGTTAACACATCACTGGAATTCAATTGTTCATGTTAGCTAGATCCCTCTGAACTATATATTTAGCACAGCATTTTGTACCAGAATTCACTTTTTAAAGCCCTCTGTTATTCAGTATTACAATATAAGTAGGTGTGGTCGGTTTTTTTTTTTAGGTCAAATATTTATCCAAATAGTAATTGAATGTCAGTATTGAAGAGTTTTAATCTGAAAATCATACATGCCAGAGCTTTTGATGTGTCACCTAGGGATTTCTGTAAAAACGTTGACACAGACAGCAAAGTCATGAAAAAAAAAATGCTCTCTTCAGGATGTTAATTCTCCAGATAACGTTTGTATCTGTAATATGATTAATGATAGTAATTATGATTGCAATTATGCCACAATTTTTTTGAATGATTTGATTTTAGGTAAATAGAGGTTATCAAAAGAACAATTGTGGCATACATTTGAGCTCCTAAGCAACCTTTGTTAGTCATATTTCAAGATAGGAAAGAATATAATGTGTTGGCAGGAGACAAACTGACATCATATAACATCATGATAAGCCCAAAGCAGATCTATCTGCTCAATGTCAAGTAAAAAGGTAGAGATCTGAATTTGAGAGAAAATTCGCATGGTTGCATTACTCCCTTCATTCAACTCTCTTCAGCAGTACCAGGCTACACTTTTAATAATAAAAGGGGACTGGACAGAATAGATTTAAATAAAGGAACAATTGATAGCTGTAATCGTAGTAAGATTTCTACCTAAATTAATGGAACATATTTAAATCACAAAGGTTTAAATGCCTATTGTTGTCTGCTATTAAAATGGGAAAAATTTTAAAAAATCATATTCTGAAAACGGTGGTGTATTTATCACATTAGTTCTTTATCACATCCAGAAGTCACTAGTCTAAGCTGGGGTTTTTGCTCTGTTCTGTTCCTTGATAGTGTTGGCTAAAAGTCTTGTGGTTAGAGCAATGCTGTGGCCCACACAGTACTGTTCACCAATATATCTCTGACAACATAGTCCTGGGAGAACCTGTAAGCTATGATCTTAGAAACCCGGGAACATGTGTTGATATTATTTCAGGTACACTCCTGCTTCCCTGCACCACTGCCTCTACATGAAAAATCCCATTTTCAGTTTTTCTTTGCAGCTTTAAATTGCTATGAAAATATAATCATACTCTGAAGTCAAGTAGAATAATGGATATCAATCTATTATTGAATGCATAATAACAAAAAGTAATGATAAGGAAAAGAAAAAAAATTCCTGAAAATAAATTTGTCTTGTTCTGTTGAGTTATTTATCTATGCAAGGAGTATGAATTACATAGTTTATTATGGCCATGTCTGCATATGAAATTAAAGAGCTGAGAAATTTATGAGGTTAATGTGGGAATGTAATAATTTATTCTTACTTATCAAAATATTTCAACTACTTCCTGTGTGTGCGTGCACAGGAAAGTTTCTCTCATTTGTTTTAAATTCAGTAAAGAGCTAACTCAAGTTTTCCTCATTTTGCATATGATGTTAAATTCCACAGATAATAGAATTTCATAATTTATTTTAAAATAAAAATCATTTCCAGATGAAGAAACTATGATGTTATATGACCATGCAATGTTAGTGATAAATTCAAATTGCAGGATAGATCAAGGAATTATAAATAAGGAAATACACCAAGATCATTAATTTGGTTTTGGATTCTCCATTGGACTTATCTTTAAGAAACTAGACTTTGTCATATGCTAGTATAATTTCAAAGAGGTGTGCACAAACACACATAGAAGCTATTAAATATTTCTTTTCATTCCAATTACACATCAATGATAGGTTTGGCTTTCTTCATACATTTAAACCAAAGCAACATATAATGTGAAGATATGCAATTCAACCTATTTAGTGGTTAGAAAGACATTAAAAAGACTTTAAAATACAAAAAAGTCACCCTTTTGACATTTCATATTGGCACAAAATGCAATTTTCTTTCATAAACATATAAGTTCATTATTATATAAAATAATAAATATTTTACTATATTGTGTTCTGATTTATAATATGGTAAGTAATAATAACAATTATTGAAACATTCTGTAATTATTAGAAATTTTAAGGCATAAGTTGTCATGAGACAAAAAAATCTATGTATTAAGCCCTGTGATGCACATGATGAAGATACAATAGGGATTTGTAAATTTAAAAAGCAATATGCTCAAAGATGACAGAATTAATGCAAAGTAACTAAAACTCAGACTTGGCATATGTTAAGGAAAATCCTACTGTACATTTTTGCTATTTCCAACATCAGCATAATTGGAATTCGACAACTAAAGTCTTAATTTGGGAGCACATATTGGCTCATCAGTTCCAGGTTGCTCCCACTAGAAGAAAAGCAAACCAACTCTAAATCAGCAGACTGTAATCTCCAGGTCTCATGCATGACTTGACTGACAATTACGTTAACTTCAGGAATTTTTCTCTAGGATGATTGATCTTTGAATTTGGTGTGTGAGAAAAGTTGGTCTGTTCCTAATACTTCAGGGTACAGAAATGCAAGTTATTTTATACGACACATTTATTTAATGATCATATGAAATAGCACTACACTGTCATGTATTTGAGAAAGCAGTGTTTTTAAATATCTCTTTTGTAATTTATTCTCTTATCAAGATTAGAATAAATTGAACTTTTCATCTAGTAATATAGGATATAAATAAGATGGAAAATACTAGAGATATGTTAAGCAGCCACAACCAGTCACAATACCATATAAGTGAGATGGTATTAAACCGAAAGAAAAAGACACCTAGTCAAACAGACACCAAGTTGAGATCAGTACAAATTGTTTACTCCCTGAATTTTAAGTAAATAAAATAGTGTTGGTTTGGAACACTAAAGTTTGAGGGTTTTGTCTGTTTTTCTTTGTTTTGGCAGCAAGATAATACATGATTTCAGTGGACGTTTTTCTCTTATTCAAAATTTTTTTCTATTGAGAGCCTTATTATCTAATACTCTTCAAGTTCTTTATAGTACTGAAGAAAATCATTTCCTGTTTCTGGAAACTATTAGATCTCAAAGGGAGTTGATTTTATATGCCAGGAGATATTGAGCAATGTTTAGAGACATTTCTGGTGACAACTGAGGGGCTACCTCTGACATTTATGGATGTACTCAGTATCCTCTGATGTACAGGGCAGTTGACACAGCAAGGCAGTGTCCAGTTCCGCAGGTCAGATTTTAAAAGTGGAGAATTTCTGTTGCAAACAAATCTGATAGCATCTTAATTATTTTTGTTTTATACTTTTGAAAAATGTTTATATGTTGTGACTGTTTCATGACTGAGTCAATATCTATGGGGTCTAGTGGGTTAAAACCTAAATATATTTGTATTCAGTTTTCTAGCTGTAGAAAACAACCACAGTCAGAGACCTTGAATGGTTGATGTTTTGTAACCAGCATGAATGTATTTGAGTTTCTTTATAAATGAATAAGTCTATTTTAGTTTCTTTATGAATAATTAAATCTTGAAGTAAAAGCAAATTCTAAGTTATGACTCTGCTAAAGAGAAAATATGAAAACAAGCTAACTTTCGATTTCTTTCTTTCCTTTTTTTTTTTTTTTTTGTACCAGAAATTGAACTCAGGGGCCCTAGATCACTGAGCCACATCCCCAGCCCTGTTTTGTATTTTATTTAGAGATAGGATCTCTCAGAGTTGCTTAGTATCTCACTTTTGCTGAGGTTGGCTTTGAACTCATGATCCTCCTGCTCAACCTCTCAAGCCACTGGGCTTAACGGCATGCACCACAATTCCCAGCTCTATTTCTTCAAGACATAAATTGTAACAAGAAAAATTGCCTAAGACTGAGATACAGCGTATGGGACTGCATTAATAATTCTTTATACTAGAGACAATGTATATATGGGTTTCAAAAATATTATGAAAACAAACGAATAATAATGGTTGCCAAGACTCTCAGCTAAAAGCAGAGTGAGAATAGAGTGTCTGAAGATTAGTATTATATAATTGTGCATTTTGAACTCAGGAGCTATAAAAACACTTATATGCTACACACAAAACTATGAAGCCATATTTAGAACAGCTACTATCAACGTAAATATTACACCAAAGAAACCTGAAAGATAAGAATGATTTTATTCAGGACTATTTCAACGGTAAAGAAATCAGAGTATGGCCTGAACTAAGTTCTGCTGAAACTAAAGGCAAGGAAGCTTTTCAGAGGTATGCTGGGGGATGTTGCATCATACATGTCTGTTAATTGTCCTGACCCAAAGGTCTGTCACAGCTTCAGGACAGAGGTAGTTTCATAACTTGGATCAAGGTTCAAAACTAACATGGCCTTCTATCCTCTCAGTGTATCAGAGAGATAGGGCACACTGTCTGTATTTCTTTCTCACTGTTTGATTTGCCTCTCTTCTGATAAATCTTTATTTTTATTAGTACACTTTATACATAACAATGGGGTTCATTTTGATGTATTGATAAATGCATATTACACAGTTTTCTTCATTTTGATCCCCAGTACTTCCACCTTCCCTACCTTCCTCTCTCCTCTTGGCTTCTCTGCTTCTACTCTACTGACCTCCCTAGTATTCTCACAAAACTCCCTTTTTTCCTTTCTTTTTTTCTCCACAGCTTCCAGGCATGCGAGAAAATGTTTGACCCCTGACTTTATGAGAAAATGTGGCACATATAAACAATGGAGTTCTGCTCAACCACAAAACAATGAAATTATGTCATTTTCTATCAACTGGATGGAACTGGAGAACATCATAGTTAGAGAATTTCTTTAAACATTTGTCCTTTAACCTATCAAGTATTGTGAAATGTGTGACAATAGATTTTTGTTAGAGTCTATGTTCACTGATCATGCAGGTCACTCTGTGGGCCACTTCATTCTAGAGACTTTTATCTTTATATTTTGGGGACACTGTTTATTCTCTTGACAATTTATTCTTCTTTGTTGATATGTTCCTCTTTTGAAATTTTAATCATAATATGTTAGACATTTGAATTGTCTTCAGTTTCCTATATATTTCTCATTTTCTGCTTTTTCAGTTCTTAATTTCTTAGGCTTTATCTTTATATTATAATCTTCAAAAAATAACAAATTTTTTATATTTACAAATATTCTTTCTTGTCTTTACTTTCCCTCAATTTTTATAACACTTTATTCTTGGTTTATGGAGACAGATATCAGTGTCTGAGCAATTCTTCTATGACTTCCTGCCATGTTATTTAATTTTTTTAAATTTTTACCTGGATTATTTTAACATCTTTCCTTCTTTTAGTTTTAATGTCCATTGCTATCTTACAAGCTTTCCTTATGTGGTGGCAGGATGTTTGATTAAAAATATTGTTTCCATAAATTTTTATGTTAGTTTTAATGACATATTTGCTACCATACAAATAACATTTTAAATACTAATACTCCCACTTTTTTGTTAAATAGTCCAATAAATGCATTTTCACATAATAAGAACCTAGTTTTATTATATTTTATTTCCACCTGCATTTATGTGACAGTTTTAAGAAGAATGGATGAAAGAGCAGAGATTTCTATTCAATTTATTACTTTAGAAATAAAGCAAGCCACTCATATGTACAAAAAGACTGGAAAAAGTATTTCAAAGTTTTGATAACTTCTGAAATGCATTCATTAGCTTTACTCCTTTCTGTCCTTGGGGATTCCAATGAGGAAGCCTCATAAAATCTTGTTATTCCACTCCCCTCAGTCTAAGAATCTCTAAAGAGTTTGAATAGCTGCAAAAGGTCTTTGTCAAAGAATTGAGCTTTGAATGAACCAATGGGTGTCTGAGGAGCCATCTTGATCAATGAGGAACACTCACAAATCCCAAGCATGAGGAGACTTTGGGTTTGTTACACCACTGTAGGAGAGATACAGACAAGCGTGAATGCAAGGGCACCCAGGTGGGTGAAGGAGTTGCAGAGATATGGTGGCAGTGGGAATGGCAACAATGGATTTCCTAACAAAGCAATATTGGATGTGGTGGGAGCTATAATGATTTTTGTCAGTTATACAAACCAGTCTACAACTTTGTAGGCAGGAGGTTCAGAAACTTTACTGGTAGAATCTGTGACTACTATGGAGATGGAGGTTAATACTTTATGATTTATCATGAGACCAAGTTGGCCATACTGATTCCAGCAGCAGAAGTAGCCATGGCAGTGATAGAGCGTTTTATTAGTGCCAGGAAGCTCAGCTTAGCAGAGAGATAAGCCCAAGAAGTGGCAGGAAAGCTACAGGTTACAACAGATTTTTTGTTCATAATCTTTTTTTTTTATTGGTTCTTTTTAATTATACATGACAGTAGAACCCATTGTGATATAATTATACAACAGGGAATATATCTTTTTTTTCACAATGTAGATTCACACAATTCATATAATCTCACATATACATAGGGTAATACTGTCTGTCTCAGTCTACTATCTTTTCTTCACCCACCACCTCCCATCCCATTTTCCTCTACACCATCCATACTTCCTCCATTCTTTTGTTGTCTCCCCCAGAACCCCCTCATTTCCCCCCCATTATGTATCAGCATCCACTGATCAGAGAAAATATTTGGCCTTTGATTTTTTGGACTTGGCTTATTTCACTTAGCATGATATTCTCCAACTCCATCCATTTACCAGCAAATGCTATGATTTTATTCTTCTTTGTGGCTGAGTAATATTCCATTGTGTATATATATATCTCACAGTTTCTTTACCCATTCTTCAATTGAAGGGCATCTAGTTTGGTTCCACAATCTAGCTATTGTGAATTGAGCAGGTGTGAACATAGATGTGGCTGCATCCCTATACTTTGCTGATTTTTTAACTCAGCCAATCATTGTTGAGGTGTGACCTGACTACTATGAAGAAGATGGGTTTCAGACATGAAATGGATGAAAAATTTCTGAAGGAATGTATTTGAGACTAATATAACAGGTTTATTTTACTTTTGGTTTTATGGAAAGTGCAGAGCGTTACAATACAGGGTTTTTTGGTAGATTTACATATATTTTTGCACCCAATGTTATTGATTATTAAATCAAATAGTCTGATCACAATGCTGAATGAATGTCTCTTAAAAAGTGTTATCAATTTTTCCCATGTCCACTTAAGTATATATTTTGTTCACCAAATCATTATGTTTTCCAGAATTTTAAAAAATAGAATAAAATAGCAGTTTGCCTGGCAGAGAAAAAATTTGTCAAATGCCTACATCTATTTTTTAGAAGAACAAAAAAAGTTTTCTTTTTCTCTGGGACAAACAAATGTCATAAATTGTTGTGTAATTTTGAAATACCAAAGTCTGAATTGACTAATCGACTAATATTATAATATGAAATATTATAAAATCCCATCTCATTAATTGACTAACTGCTTTTATTCCTCTATATCTTACCTTTATTTTTTATATTTCAAAAATTTCTGCTCCTATCTTTAAATTTTTACTTTGACTTTCTGTGGATTTCTTTTGTAATTCTTCATTAACTTCTTAAAATGAATATTTGATTCACTACAACTTTATTGCCCTTGTTTAGGACATGAAGGCAACCATCCATCATCTTCCTTCAATTTGAGAATATTTCTATATTTATTCTACTCCTTGTCCCATGGCTTGGTCCTCTGGGACATACCGTTGGCATCTTCCTGGCTATGTATATGTTGGACCTTGAGGCCATAGTCTTCTTGAAGGTATTGTTTCCATCTTTTCCTTGTTTGTGTGGGTTTGTAGCTGATGGTAATAAAATCATGACATGCTGCAAGGGGTTCCTCTGGTAAGGCAATTCAATCAGATTCTATCTTAATGGCCTTATGGATTAATTACTTCAAATAAATTCCATTGATGTTTGTAGCTAAATATTTTCCTTAGTAAAGACTAGTTCAAAAGTTCTTATCCTTTTTTTTTTCCTGGCCTGTGGCTAGGCCTATCTGCATTAATTTAATGCCATTAAGAAACCCAAAGTCATCCTTTCAGTAAGAATGCAGCATTTTTTAATTCAAATTTTAACATTAAGAACCATGACTACCTCTTATATCTTCCATTAATTTCAAGTCACTCTCACATATTTTTCTTTTTCTTTCAGCTTGTTTTTAAAAGAGAAAATATAAGGCATGTATTTTCAAATGAATAATTATTCTTAAATGACAGAAGATACAGTGGTAGGAAAATATACATGAGTTGTGGGTCTCAGTATAAAATTGAAATGCAAGATCACTAAAAAATTAAAAACATTAAACCAAGTATGGGATGCATCTAAACCTAGGACCCTGGGAGAACTCAGGATATATTCTCAGGACTACAAACCTGAGTGGTGATCATAGAAAAAGAAGTCTCTCATTCAATACAGTTCTCTCAGATGCACTATACTGAATTTAAAAATGTGGTAAAAGAACTTTAAAAAATCCACTTGTGAGTAATCTTCAAATTAAAATCTGCAGTGCAATGTGTTTAAGCTAATGTTAAATAAGAAGAGCATGCAAATGCAATGCCACCACATCATCCTAGCACATTTGCAACAAATGTTGTTTCGGAGTATTGCCAAGCTCGTTTTAAAATTTGATAGATATAATCTTATATAATCTACATCTAATTTGTTTTCTAATATCTATATTTCTTGAATGTAATTGTCATTCTTTAGCACTTAATGATACCTACTGTTAATCAAATGTGATGTTTTAATATGTATTTCTTGTATAAAGAAATTAAAATAAAGTTTTCTTAGTTTAGGGATATGTTTTTTTAGATGATGAAACAAATATTAGATTTGAAAATCACTGATTATACTTTCAATTTGAAGTTAAAATCATGGACTATTTAAAGTACTTGTTGCCTTTGGTAAGACTATCACCATTTAACATTTTATTTTTTTTTCCATGCTAATAATATTAAATATCTAACAATTTTCCATAAATTGGAATTATAACAGAAAGAAATGATTAGGCTTAATACATAAAATATAATAAATCTGGCAGATATCAGAAAAACTTAATTTTTCAATTTAGTAAATATCAAGTGGACTTGAATAGTTTATTTTAAATGTTTCAGATCACTAATAATGAGGCATAAACATCCGTCCAATTACTTAATTGCCTTTAGAGCCATAATCTAGTTTTATTGGTTATATGGTATATTTAATCATATAAATAATTTGTTGGTTGTATGATATAATCATATAAATAATTAATGATTATTTAATTAATAATTTAATTGAGATTCATTTTAAACCAATAAAATAATGAAGGTACATTTTATATGCTTTTATTAAACAATATTAAATGAACCTGTCGATGTTATGTACACACACATTAGAGATGCTAATACAACATACAATATTCTTTCACATTATGGTCAATTTAATTTTATCTTCTAAAACACATAAGAGAAAAAATTAATCACAGTGTACTTTTTACCCAAGTCTTATTTTCCACATCCTGTTTTGTTTTGTCTTATGCTATATTTAGTTCAATGTATGTTCCCTACTCTACAAGACTGAGATTTTAAATATTTTCCACCTTTGAATTCAGTATCTTAAAGTTGGCATATAATTATCTCTCAAAAAATCTGTTGAGTAAAACAAAAATAAAGATTAAAGAGACTTCTGTTGAAAAATATCCAAGGTTAAGATAAATATTTTTGGAAAGCAAGAATATAAAGAGTAGGTGTAGGCTAAATGAAGATTATGCATTGTACCTAAAACCAATTTAATTTATTTATTAAATGTCTTCAGACATGTGAAAATAGTAGCTTGTAGAAGGCCTGGCTCTTTACATGTAAAACCCAATACTGCATTAGCAAGGTTAATAATTATGTGACTAATGGCTGTAAAAATGAATTCTTACTCTGATATAATGTCCCCTTGGGATTCATCCAAAATGGATGAAAAAATGTAATGTTGCCATGTTTTATATCCTCTCTCTCCCATTTATATATTAAAAGTTTACAGACTTAAAATATAGTGGGTAACATCAACATTGACCTTCATCACATAGATTCCAGGAAAAATATTTTTGGTGAAACTGATGAACACGACTTGTGTACAAATCAGTGTCTCCAATATGGCCCCTTTGACTTTTGTTTGGTTGTTATTGACAAATTCTGAAATACAATTTGATATAGCCACATGTCTCAAGGTATTGCTGCTTTAGCAGAGTTTGCTCATGCTGTGCATAAAGCCTCAGGAAATAACAGACAACAACAGTTAAATAATACTCCTTAATATTGACTGTTGAAAGTCTTTAAAAATCTGTAATATTATTTTATATTCACCATTTTATTTAAGTCCATGGGACTTGATGAGAGTTCTGTTCATGTGCACAAAGATTTTCACTGGGATAAGATAAAATCAAAAGCACTTTTGAAAGTGATAATATCTAAAAACCTGGCCAGGAGAGGTGGCGAACACCTGTAATCCCAGTGGCTTGGGAGGCTGAGGCAGTTGGATCTCAAGTTCAAAGCCAATCTCAGCAACAGTGGTCAATACCAGTATGAAAAAAAAAAAATATATATATATATACATATATACATATATATATGTTTACCTATTTTAAAATGAAATATTTCAATGAGAAATTTGAAAAAAATGTGCATTTAGTTGCATTTTTTTTTAAAAGAAAATGAACTACATTGTTGCCACCCTTGGGAAAAAGGAGTGATGAACTCTTTAATTTTAAGTTAACATGTTCTCTATTCCTTCATGGACTTTGGTATTATGCTCACATCAGTGTCAGGAATCTATTAACATCCTGTCAATGCTTTTTGTAAATACTCCTAGTAGGGTATCTGAAAATATGGTCAGCATGTCACAGCTGGTTCTCAGTAATCTCGCTATGAAAGTTCAGGTAATTTGGCATTTTCAAAGTAAAGTTAAAATGATATTTACATATATTACAAACTTTGAAAAATGTGAATAATTATGTTTTCAAAGAAATAACCTTCTATTCTTAATTATCATGTTCTGGGTATAGGTACAGACCCTAACAGAGGAGCCTAAAACATGTAATCAGAGACAATATTGCAAATAGCAATAAAATTACATAACTTGGAATATTTAAATGTAGTATTCTAAAAACAATTTAATCTTAACCACTATTTTATTAACAGAAGTACAGTATATAGGAGGAATTTATAACTCAAAATTTCATATGACATTCATTAATAAAATGATATTAACAAGACAAATTACATATTACCTACAGGTCTTTATTTGTATTTTCTAAGTAAAAATATATCTTCTATGAAAAGAATAATAGTAACTTACCCATTAAAATAGTAATGAACCAAAATATCATAATCATTAATATCATAGTAACATAACATATTGGTAAATATATATGCATTGGTACAGGAATAAAAGAATCGAAGTTGGGCGTGGTAGCACACTCCCACAATCCCAGCGACTTTGGAGACTAAGGCAGTAGGATCTGAAGTCTGAGACTAGCCTTAAAAATTTAACAAGGCCCTAAGCAACGTAGGGAGATGCTGTCTCAAATGTCTAAAATGAAAATTAATAAATTCATTAATAGGGCTGGGAATGTAGCTCAGTGCTAAAGTGCCCCTGGATTCAATCCCCCATACACAAAACAAAAACAAATAAAAAATTTTGCCAGTGTGGTGGTGCATTCCTGTAAGCCCAGTGACAAGGGAGGCAGGAGAATTGCAAGTTCGAGGCCAGCCTCAACAGCTTAGAGAGGTGTGAGGCCCTCAGCAATTTAGTGAGACCCTGTCTCAATCAAACAAATCAAAACAAAAACAAAAAACAAACTGGGGACAGGGATGTGGCTATATGTGGTTAAGGACTTCTAGGTTCAATCTCTGGTACCAAAAACAAACCATCAGCACTACCACAACAACAAAGATAATTTAAATTAAAAACTAAAAAATTATCAATGCTATTTGAATGCTAAATTATAACCGATTTAAATACTGATGTGTAGTGCATTGTCCTATCATAACATTTAACACTACTTTTTAAGAAAAAGTTGAGCCGGGCATGGTGGCACACGCCTGTAATCCAAGCGACTTGGGAGGCTGAGACAGGAGGATCATGAGTTCAAAGCCAGCCTCAGCAATTTAGCGAGGCCCTAAGCAACTCAGTGAGACCCTGTCTCTAAATAAAATACAAAATAGGGCTGGAGGTGTGGCTCAGTGGCCGAGTGTCCCTGAGTTCAATCCCTGGTTCAAAAAAAAAAAGAAGAAAAAGTTGAGCCACTTACATGTTTTATTTTCTGTAAGCATAATATAACGTTTTCAAATATAAATTAAATAATAAGATGAAAGAGATTTTGAGCTAATTTAGATTATGAGGGGAACAGTCAGACAATATATAGTAAAACTCAATTCAGAAGTACATGAAAAATTCTATTTATGCATCTATAATATTACTGTCAAAACATGAGGAAATAACAGCGAGTACATATGCAATTGAATAGTGTCTCTAAGGAGATTTTAACTTGCTTTCCCAACTAAACTATACATGTTGCTTACAGAAGGTTGCTAACATATATTCTCCTCAAGCACAGAGACATCACGATAGAATTAAGCATATAGCAAATAGTAAAATAAGTCGTCTTTTATCCAAAATTTTTTAATCACATGGAACTTTGCTGCTCTGAATTTCATTTACTACTCTTTTTCCTATTGCTGATAGAATTTTTCCTTCTACAGAAAATATAAACCACACAATAAAATGTTATAATTTCTCTTTTGATGAGTTTCTCTTTTAATAAATTAAGAGGGGAAAATAGCATTTATCTATTTATTTGTGTGTGCATTTGTTTTGGTACTAGGGATGGAACCAAGAAGCACTTAACCACTGAGCCACATCCCCAGCCCTTTTAATATTTCATTTAGAGACCAGGTTCTGCTGAGTTGCTTCAGGCCTTGCTAAGCTGCTGAGGCGGCTTTGAACTTTTGAACCTGGTGCCTCAGTTTCCCAAGCCAACCGGACACAGGCATGCATAATCATGCCTGGTGAAAATAGCATTTTATATTTTTCCACATATTTTTCATTTCTAATTTCAACATTTTTCCCAAAAATCCAGATATTTTTGGTACTGTCTTCTCATCTATTTGATGGGTCTGTTAATAATGAATTTATATATATATTTTATTGTGGAAAATGTCTTTATTTTGCTTTCCCTTTTTTGATAGATACATTCACTAAACAGAAATCTTTCTTGATAGTCCCTCCCGCCCAGAACTTTGAAGATATTCTAAAACAAAATTTAGGTGTAATTCTAGAAGCTATTTTTTAAATGCTTTTCCTCACTTAAATACTCTGTCTTGTCTTTTTGCAACTCTAATTACAGTATTTTAAATGCTTGATATTGTTCAAATGTTACCAAGGATCCAGTTGTTTTACTTTTTTTTGTTCTTCAGACTAAAATATGTGTATAGATCAACCTTCAATTTCCCTGTTTCTCTTACCTTATTTGATTTTTCAGTAACTTCATTCAGCCAATTTTTATTTCAAAACTTGTACTTTATTTTTTACTTAACAATCTTTATTAACATTTTTAAAGGGGTTATGCACTGTTTTTTAACATCTAGGACACTTCGTAATCTGTTTCTATTTATATAATTTTCTCTTAAACGGGTAAAATTTGTGTGTATGAATTCTGTATTTTATAAATTAGAAAAATGAAATATTTAATAAGAGGTAATCACAACAAATTGTACATATTTTAGGTTTTTTAGAAAGATATCTACTGAAGAATAATTTACAAACTCTAAAACTCACTCATTTTAAGTATAAATTGGCAGGACTAGAAGATACTCTTGGTTAATCAGTGAGAGAGTTGTGAGTGAACATGAAGGTCCTATTATATGTTATCACAAACTTTATAAATTTAAGATTACATGAATTCATAAAAACATTTCTTTATTAATGAATTAACAGATTATTATAATTTTTACTTTATAAACTAATGTTTTTAGTTTTTGATTGTTTTGTATTAATATTTAACTTAAAACAAATACAGCTGGGTATGCTGGCTCACACTTGTAATCTCAGATGCTCAGGAGGCTGAGGCAGGAGGATCATGGGTTTGAGGTCAGTCTCAGCAACATAGCAAGGCCCTCAGCAACTTAGTGAGACCCTGTCCCCAAATGAAAGATAAAGAGAGCTGGGGATGTAACTCAGTGGGAAAGTAGTCCTGGGTTAAATCCCCAGTACCCAAACCAAACCAAATCAAACCACAAATGCATTGTGCATTGGTATGAAGCTATTTTCTTTCATTATATTCTTATTTTACATGCTTTTTTTCTTTTTTTAATATTTAACTTTCTAAAATTTTTTTTTCTTGAAAAGTAAGTAATGGACACCCATTATCCTGGACTTACACAGCACTGGGATCATCAATCTCATTGTCTTCACATCAACCTCTGGTCCCCCTGAAAGGCCTTCAGGGACATGGCACAGATGGAACTGTCATTCCCTATGGTAACAACGTCTTCTCTGGAACACCTCCTGACCAAACTATCTGAGACTGTTTTACAACCCAAGTTTTTAAAAGTCTAGGCAGTACATTCTAAAATAATGATAAAAAGTATAATAAATGCATAAACCAGTCAATTTTTATCATTATCAAGTATTATGTGCTGTACACAACTGCATCTGTTATTATTTTATACAACTGGCAGTGTGATTGGCTTATTTTTACCTGTATCATGATAAACACATGAATAATGCATTGTGCAATTATGTTATGATGGCTATGATGTCATTAGGTTTTAAGAATGTTTTTTATTCCATTATTACCTTCTGGTACACATTGTGTATGTGGTTTGTCATTGACTGAAATGTTGTCATGTAATACATAACTGTATGTGTATTTGCTTTCATCAATTTCCCTCTATGCATGGATTTTGCTGAATACCACAATTTTTGATAAATTTTATCTTTACCTTCATGCAGTTCAAAATATATCTTAATTTATGTAGATATATTTTCTTTGATCCATGTTTTATTTAGAATTGAGTTGTTTTATTTTTTTCCATTTAAAATTCTGTTATTGATTAATAACGTAATTCCACTGTTGTCTGAGAGAAGATATTACTTGAGTTTTGGTTCTTTCAATTTGGTAAGGTGTTTTTCTAACTTTGAATGTGGTCCATCTTGGTGGATATTCCATGTAAGCCTGTGATGAAATATGTACCTGTGAAGAATATGGATGAAGTCCTCTAGATATCTATGATATTCAGTTGATTACAGGGATTGTTCAGCTCAACTACATTTCTGCATATCTATTATTAATTTTCCTGCTGAGTTTCTATTAGCTGTAGGTATCAATTTCTGATAGAGGAGTAAGAAAACCTCTAAGTAGTAAATTTATCTATTTCTTCGCCTGTTTTTGCCTTGCATATTTGATGCTCTGTTACTAGGTGAATATATGTAAAAAGGTATTATACCTTCCTGGACAGATGGCCCCTTTGTTTTTACTATTATGTAATACCACTCTTTATTCTTGATAACTTTTCTTGCTATGGATTCTACTCTGTATAAAATTAATATAGCTGCTAGCAGTTTCTTTTATCATGATTTGTCTTTCTCAATGCTTTTACTAGCATATATGTACATATACACATACACATAAGGAAGCATGTATAATTTAGCACATTGTGCTATTATTATTTAAAATTATTAGTCTATTAAAGTAATTAAAACAGTAGTTTAAAATATTAGTTTCACTTGCTTCCTTTAATGTCTTTCTTTTATGTAGATCTGAGTTTCTGACCTATATAATACTAATTCTCTCCAAAGAAATTTTAAAAATATTTTTGAAAATATTTTTTGCATGGTAGGAATACTGGCCACATATTTCCACAGTTTTTGTTTATCTAAGAAAACCTTCACTTTTAAAAGACACTTTTGGTCAAGGATGGTGGTGCATGCCTGTATTCAGAGTGGCATTGAGGCAAGAGGATGGCAAGTTCAAAGCCAACCTCAACAACTTAGTGAGTTTCTGAGCAACTTAGAGAGACTCTGTCTCAAATTAAAAAATAAAAAGTACTGGAGGATGTGGCTCAGTGGTTAAGAGTCCCTGGGCTCAATCCCTGGTGGATAAAAAGAGATGTTTTGTAAAGCATATCTAGTTTTTTTCCCCTCTCAACACTGTATATATTTTATTCCACTCACTTCTTGCTTTCATGCTTTTTAGATGTAATTCTTGTATTTGTTTCAATATAGAGAATGCATTTATTTTTCTTCTGGCTCTTTCAGCATTATTTCTCTGATTATCTGTGTTTCAAGGATGGCATTCCTAAATGTAGTTTTTCTTGCATTTACCTTGCTTGGTGTTCACTGAGATTCCTGGCTTTGTATTTCAGTGTGTGACATTAATTTGTGGGTCATTATCAGTCATTGTGTAGGATGGAATAGGGATCATGAATATTTTTAATCTGTCATGCCTTTTGTTTAATACTACTTTCTATGACTGCTGTCTTTCCCAAAGTTCCTATGTAAGAACTGCATCCACAAATTTAGTAACAAGAAACATGCAGTTATAATGAATGAGACTAAATTTAAAAAACTGCCATCAACTTATTAAATATGATACTTTTAGTCATGGAAGCTCACCTTCCTAGTGTCATTTTTATTCTTTGATGAATTTATGAATATTTCTATATTTGTTGTGTTTTTACTTTATGTGTCTCCTGAATTCTCTCCTTTTGTTTTCATTTTGTGGGAGGTATTTTTGTTATTTATATAATTAAAACAGGTAAAATCTGTTATTATATTTTTATCAAAATATTTTTCTTAGCATTTTGAACAAAAGCAGTTTTCTGACATCACATAATTCGTGTCACTCAATCTGATTGATAAAATATTTTAAGAAACAAAACTACACAGAGAAAGCTCATGAAGGTAAGGGTATTGAGCTAGAAGGCACACAATTGTTATTCTTCAGAAGTGAAACACTAGAGAACAGTTTCAAGTCGCCATCTGGAGTAATAATAAGCTCGGTAAGATAGCAGATGTCAAGACCAGCTTCTCTTAGTCAAAACCAAATGTAACAAGTAACTCAATTTTTCACTGGGGGACAATTAGTTTTGGGGAAACTTTGTTACTTTCTCTCAATCACTAATCTCTCATTTGTATTTCCCAAACTGCCCTAAGCACAGTATTCATCTCCCTGGATGATCTTTTGCTCATTGTAAAAAAATTACTTTGTTATTGAAGACAGATTGTTGTTAAACTGATCTCCCTCCTGTCATAATCTCTTTAATTGTTGAAAATGAGTCAGATGGGAAGTGATTTCAAGTAAGGTGATTATTGTAATATCTAACTGAATCACAAATTCATATTTTCTCTTTAAATTCATTGGGTATTTTTTCAATGTTATAGTTAGATTTTTTTCTAATATAGCACATACTTTTCTATAGTATTAAACACATATATGTGTATATATATATTCTTATAATCTCACTAATTAATAGATAACATATTCACTTAGAGATATTTCAAATATCACATGTTATATACTTTTTCACACAAATGTGAATGCTGATAAAAATAGTATAGAAAATATCTTGAGAATCTTATATGTATTTCTCAAGTTCTAAGCTATGGAAATAACCAATATATAAAAAGTTTTTCTGAAAGTAATTATATTTATTCATTAACAGATCTCATTATATGATATTCTGAGAATGCCATCTCACAGACAACTGATGTGACACAGGAGTAAATAAAAATATTCTACAGAATTTCAAAGGTAAATTATGAATTGTGATTCACTATCACTCATGTAGTTCACTGTCACTTAAACCATTCTATGTACCGTCTTTGTATCATGCAGTTTTTATGAAAGTGTCTTTTATTATTTTTCATTCTAAGAAGAACCCTAAATATGTATCCAAATGTGAAAATAGCTTTTCTTTCTTATCTGAACAGCTTTATTTATTTATTTATTTATTTATTTATTTATTTATTGGTATCAGGGATTGAATCTAGGGGCGCTTAACTACCGAGCAACACCCCCAGCCTGTTTCAATATTTTATTTAGAGACATGGTCTTGCTAAATTGTTTAGGGTCTCGCTAAGTTGCTGAGACCGGCTTTGAACTCATTATCCTTCTTCCTCAGCCTCCAGAGATGCTGAGATGACAGGTGTGCACCACTGCACCTGGCTTGAACAGCTTTTCTTAGAAGAAGGTTCCAAAGTCTTAGTCAGTTTGTAAAATACCAAGAGCAAAATTTTCTGACTTACTCACATTATTTCCATTTTATTTGGCAAATATTTTAAAATAAAACTTTATATTGAAAGCATAGAAAAAAATACTAATGAATTTTTATTATAGCCATTTTCATAAAAAATTAGTATTCTTAGCAAACATAAGGAAGTCAATTAAACATAAATCAAAGCTGTCATAAACTACAAATTATAATGATGAAAAGAGTTGAACAATTTATTAATTCACCACATAAATAATCACTCTAATGATCTGTATCATTGAGGTAAAAAACATGGAAGAGTATATTCTGAGTGAAATACTAGATTATGTATATTTTCATTGTAAATCTGATCATCAGTAAACAGTTTTGCAGCAGGTTTCCTGACCTTATTATATTATTATACTATAATTATAATTATTATATTATAATATAATCCATTTATATTATTATTATTACTTCCATTAAGTTAATTAAACTTCATTAATTTATTTATTAAAAGGAAAGCAGTGACATGCTCTCTAGTGGGTGAGAAAAGCAGCATTAGATATATTTTCAACAATTTGTATATTAAGGAAAAATCACATACATATTATGAAGGGTAAGAGCTAAAGTATCTTCCAGTGTGCTAAAATGTACGTTGTGAAAATATTCCACTGATCGTAAATTGCTTAAGTTGTTTAATCTACGTCTTTTGATTTAATCTCCTGTTCTCTAAGTATAAGCCGTGTGAGGATTTTTCCATTTTTTTTTCTTTTGCTCATAGGAAATAGTTCAACACAGATCAATTGCTCTCATCATTCATTGGGAATTTTAGTCTTCCATTACAGAGAATTTATATTAAAGTTATATTTTCTTCTTGAATTTCTATCATTACTGTAGTGCTACTATTATGATAAATATTTAATAATTTTATACATATTTAAGTATAAAATGCTGTGGAAATTGTTAATAAATTTACCTATTGTTTCTCTAACAGAAAAAAGTAATTCTAATTTTAAAGGTGAATTATCTTCCTTATTAGCGTTAATCAAAACAGTCATTATAATTATTTTCAAATGTCAAATGTGTTACAAAGTACATTTTCTCAAATGTCAAAAGGTATAAATTTTAAGATATACAATTTTTATAATGAATATTTAGAAATATGAATATGTATAGGGAAAGATCTCTTCCTGTATTTTATTTTATTAACTAAGCAATAACATACACATAAATATTAAATTTAAAGTTCTGAAGAAATATAAGCTAAACAGAGAAACATGGAATAATAATTTTATACCCATTGATACTGCTTTGTTTCTCCCACTACATTCCACAGATGAGTGAGTTTTCACCAATATGGTACATATTGTCCCTGTTTCTTTTCTAAATTCTAATTAAATATGAATGGATAATATATTTAAACAATACAAATGAACAATTTTAAATAATATGTGATATGCCTTAATTTTTAACATTTTATTCCATTTGTATAACATCCTCTCTCTCAATCCCCCTGCCCTCCCCATACACACTTAGGAATATGGTGATTACTTCACATTCTTCAACACTAATGGAATTATGTGTGGTACTAGCTAGTACTTTAAGAAAATATTTCAAGATTTTTCTTTGTTGGATCAAGAAAGAATGAAAATTTCCTGAAGTCATTTCATTTCATTCAGTTAAGTACATTAGTCTGCTTTTCTTGTTGTGAGAGAATGCCTGATAAAAATCAAATTAGAGGAGAAAAGATTTATTTTGGGTCATGCTTTCAGAAATTTCATTTCATGGTTCACTGATTCCATTATTTCTGGGCTGGTGATGGGGTAGTGCATCATGGCAGAATGGCATGGCAGAGCAAAGCAGATCATCTCACGGCAGCCAGGGAATGAAGAGAACAAGGAAGGAGTCAGGGATAAAGATATATCCTTCCAGGGCATGCCACCACTGACGTACTTCCTTCAACCAGGCCCCTCATACTACAGTATCAACCACCTCCAAAGAATGTCATCAGATTATAATTCCATTTTTGAATTAAACCACTGATGAGGACAGAGGCATGATGACCAATTTGTTTCCCAATAGCTCCACCTCTGATTACTGCTGCTTTGGAGACCAAGCCTTCAATTCATGAGCCTTTAAGGGACATACCAGATCCATACTAAAACTGTAACAGATCCATACTAAAACTGTAAGTGACGAGCTTTGGAAGAAGGAGGTCCAAAGCAGTACTGATAGTTTTAAGAAGCTAACATAAAACAAATATAATTTTTTTTTTAAAGTTGACATAATGAACATAATGTATTGTTAATAATCAAATGAGTCTTAACAAAGGAGCTTAGAGACTGATTAAAAAAGATAAAGAAACTGATTGTCTCCATGAGTCTGAAACATGGTATAGATGAGTACTGAACTGATAAGCTGGAATCTTATAGGATATTTTATATTACCACATCCTGCACACAGAATTTTTGGCTAGGCCAGGTTCTAAAAATTTTAACACATAAAAATAAGCTATGGGTTAAGTCTGTATTCTATTTCATATAATCAGTAAAATTTCACAAAATTAGCAATTATGGATAGAGTAGATACATACTCATAAATTCATGAGATGTGCCAAATGTGTATTATAGATTTATGAAGCTCATTTATTTCATTTCCAATGAAATGCCTAACAATGTCACTCAGTGCAATTTGAATACCTTCTGGATTTCTGTACAAACACAAATAAACAGACTGTTCATAGCAGAATGTTCCTTTACTGCTATCTTGGATTATATTAACTAATTGCAATAAGAATCAAAATCTGTGCAGTTAGGAGACTACCGGTAGAGTTGTAACAAAAGTTTTTTGAGATAATATTCACATACTAGTTATTAAATCAAGGATAATTCCAGACAATAGAAATTATATTTAAAAATAACAGATTGCACTGTAAACTTGAAGTGATTTGTATTCAGTAAGAAAACTGGATGTAAGCATTGATAGAAAAGCATGAGAACTAATATTTTTTGAATTCTATATTTACATAATGCCTCTTCTTGGGTAAGCCTCAATATTCTGTATTAACTTTCTTTCATGTAAGCACTACTAAGTAGTTCTCTTTATATTTGGCAAAAGTTTTGAACTACTTTGGTAATAAGCTATTTTATATTTTAAAAATGTCATGTTTTATAATTGTTCATAAATCTGGATAGGCTAAAAAATGAAAAACATTCATTTAACACTGTTTCTTAACTAAAATGTATTTTGTGGATGTGTTTTCACAGAAACATAGTCATAGGAAAATGTATAAACCAATATAATAAAATAAAAAATAATTAAAATCAATTTTAATTTTTGTAAGAAAATATTTACAATTAAAAGAGACAATGAAGACAAGGGATTTTAAATGATTTCATGTGGATAGATAATTATTTAATCATTAATGTAAATGTAGTTCAGTTATATGAGTAGGAGAGTGATAGAAAACGAGCTGGAGAAGGAAGATATAAACTGATAAAGAGAAACATGTAGGTGGGAATAATGATAAAACAGTAGCTAGGGGATCATTTGTGACTCAGCATAAAGTAGCAGGATTACAAAGCCAAATTTAGAGGCACAGAATGACTCCACTGGAGATATTTAGTCATATCCCAGAAATAGTATGTGCTCCTCATCATGTACAATATTGTATGACACAATATTTGACAATGAATATTTAGAAATATTAAATCAACATAATTTTTTCAAATTATTTTCCATCTTATAGTTTCATTTTTTAAATATTACTATCATATTTTATTGATTTGGTTTTACGGTGCATGTCTTCTCTTAGGTCTTATCCGCTTTTTTTTTGATATTGCTGCGGATTGAACCTGCCTGGCCTTGTGCATTCTAGGCAAGCACTCAACCAACTGAGCAATATCCCCAGTCCACTATCTGGTATGCTTTTTAAGAAATACTATTGATGTATATTTTAAGGTGTGGAAATATTTCCAAACTTTTAAAAAATGCAATATTCAATTCCTCTTTTGAAGAAGTATGTTTACATTTTCACTCCTAGCTCAGTGATCTACATAGTCCCTGACATACAGATACTATTCTGATTAGTCTTCTCCTACAAAATCTTTTAAACTATTCCATTTTTTGGGGGGGAATACCAGGAATTGAACCCAAGGGCACTTGACCACAGAGACACATCCCCAGACCTATTCTGCATGTTATTTAGAAACAGGGTCTCACTGAGTAGCTTAGCACCTTGTTTCTCCTAAGTCTGGCTTTGAACTCAGGATCCTCCTTCCTCAGCCTCCCAAGCTGGTGGGATTACAGGCATGGGACAGCATGCTTGGCACCTTCCATTTTTATAAAACCACAATATAGACAAAGACTTTCAGGAACCTAACATTTATACATTATTATTTAATCCACAGATGACCTGCAAGATAGACCATCATTCTAAAATGTTCTTAATACAATAATGATGCAGGTGTGTGTTGCATTTGACTGCTATGTCTCTTCAATCAGTTTTAAATAGTTCTTTTTAAATTTCTATTGGTTCTTTTTAGTTATACAAAACAGTAGAATCCATTTTGATATAATTATAAAAGTATGGAATGTATTTTATTCTAATTCAGACCCCAGTATCTCTTCTTTCACTTTCCTTTTTCCAAACCCCTGCTCCCTTCCCTCCTTTGATCTTTCAGCAGTTTACTCATGGCTACTTTTTAATTAATTTCTTGTGATATACACAATAGTGACATTCACTGTGGTATATTTATATATGAATATAGAAAATTTATGTCAGATTCCTTCCACTGTCTTTCCTTTTCCCATCACCTCTTCTTTCCCTTCATTCCCCTTTGTCTATTCCACTAAACTTCTAATCCCCTCCAACCCTTATTGTGGGTTAACTTTCTCATGTATCAGAGAAAACATTTGACCTTTGTTTTTTTAGGATTGACCTATTTCACTTAGCATGATAGTCTCCAGATCCATCCATTTACTGGCAAATGTCATGAAGTCATTTTTCTTTATGACTGGGTAGTACACCATATTGCGCTTATGTACCACATTTTCTTTATCCATTCATATGTTGAAGGGCACTGAGGTTGATTCCATAGCTTAGCGATTTTGAAATATTTCTTTTTGGAGTCTCAATCTTGATGAATTTGAGTGGTGTAGACCAATTTTATAAGCTATGATCTTCAAATCATGTTTGTCAGATAATTGCTTATGATTACAAGGTATGCATCTTTGAATGATCCCAGATGTGGTGCTGAGATCTGCTTGAATACTACTACAAAAATGCACAGTTTGCTGATTTTGGTGAGGCTGCCTTGATTACTCATTTAAGGTGGTTGATGACGTTATGTAATGTTTTTTTTCCTCAATATTGTGTTATTTTTTACTTCATTTTTAAAAAATCGTTTCATATTTTATTTTATTTTTGTTTTTTGTTTTTATATTTTCTTCTTTTTTCTTTTTTTATTTGATTATTGATTCATTGAGCACAAGTGGAGTACAGCTATTGTTTCTCTGGTTGTACACAAAGTAGAATCACACCATCTGTGCGTTCATGCATGTACACAGGGCAATGGTATTGTCACACATTCTGTTATTATTCTTACTCCCCACCCCGACCCCACCCCTCCATTCCCTCTTTGCTATCTATCCTTCCTCCATTTTTGCCACCCTTCCCCCGCCCCGCATTATGCATCATCATTCATTTATCAGAGAGACCATTTGGACTTTGGATTTTTGGGATTGGCTGATCTCACTTAGCAAAACAATCTCCAACATCATCCATTTACCTACAAATGCCATAATTTTATTCTTCTTTATGGCTGAGTAATATTCTATTGTGTATATATACCACAGTTTCTTTATCCATTCATCTATTGAAGGGCATCTAGGTTGGTTCCACAATCTAGCTATTGTGAATTGAGCAGCTATGAACATTGATGTTTCTGCATCACTGTAGTAATCTGATTTTAAGTCCTTTGGGTATAGGCCA